>JACEII010000075.1:1243005-1271198 GCA_014332785.1 Antheraea mylitta | reverse complement strand
TAATATTACAGTGTTATGGAGTAATGCTCTTAATATTATTCTATACTCGCTTTACACCAAATACAAACAAAAGAAAAGACACTGACACCTAAAAAGTGATCTAATTCGTATATATGCTTTTCTGACTATACTTATGGTTATGTAATATCAGGTAAGTGGATTTAAAATACGGATGATTGAAATTCTTAAATATCTTGATAAGTCATTATCATTATTCAAAAAATGCTCTAAGTTGACTAAGAATCTTTCTGTTTTGTTTAAAAATTGCAACAAACACAGTGATAGTATTTAAACAATGTATAAAACTAATAAATACCTCCGGGTTTGTTTCACCAACGTATTCATCCTTTTCATTTGGATAATTGGGGAATGTATTTTTTTTATCGTCTTTACCACGATACTCTGATGATTTGCTCTCTGGTTTTGACTGTGAACAAATGATTAAAGAAATAAAATTATCTTTTAATACCTTTATACAAGCAATTCTTGTATATTTGTATATATTCAGAATCTCGGAAAAGGCGTCATCTAGTTCCGTAAACTTATTACGTAGGTAGTTTCGGGGACGATAAATCGATCTAGCTATATTTTATTCATAGAAAGCCTTTTTCAACTGATATTTAAGGCAATGAAAAAATATACCTAGAATATGATGGTAGATTTCGCCGCTGCTGTCAAAACCAAAATAGATCAGATGAGAATCGGCTGCTTGTACCTAAAATCCGTGTAACCCCAGTTCAAATCCGAGTGACAGCAAAAGATCTTTTTTTATTTTATTTGTTGAAAAAAATCCTAATTTTTTGAGGCAAACCAAACAGATTATTTTAATTTAGAAATGTTTTTTAAAGAACCGATTTAGACTCAGTCGCCCAGGTACTTTAGTCATAAAGAGAAAAACCACAGCAACACTATTAACTTATATTGTTAGATAAAATACTTATTTTTATCCGTCCGATTATGACGTACAGTTGTCCGGTCTTTGCACACGCGCAAATACAGAAATTAAAATAGTTACAGATTCTCCAGAACCGGGTTCTGCGTATAATCACCGGTGCCCCATGGTACGTCCGGAATAAGGATCTTCACAGGGACCTGGAGATGCTTTCTGTCTGGGCGTATATAAAATCACTCACAAGTAGTTATTTCGAAATAGCCGCGAATCATTCCAGGCCGTTAGTGGTATTCGCCGCGAACTATGAACCCGTACCCAACGCTGCGCAGTATAGAAGACGACCACGACACATTTTTACCGATCCTCCTGATTCAATCACGCGAACGATCAGTACCAGCCTGTCTCTTCAAACAGAGCATGTTCACGCCCGCGTAACCACAGATCACACCTCCGTGGTCTGGGGATAAATTTCGCTCCCGCACACCAGATTAGGCCCCCATCGGCAGCGGCTCAAGCCTAGGTCCGTTCCCTAGGCATGGAGCCCTTGAGTACGCTGCTAACGCGATACAGTAACATAAAACCTTATATCACTGCTACAACATCACACACATCACCTATACACACATGCATACCTACACGCTTACACGCTGTTTTTCTTTTTCAGAGAAATAAACGACAAAGAGTTCTACCCTTATTTTTCCTTATCCTATCCTATATAGTTTTAAGGAATTTTTCCGACACAAAATACATATAGGAGTTGTTGAGGCACTTATGCTTGGTGCACATGCATGTTTCAATAACTCATATACGTATATCTAGATAGCTTAGCCTAGGTTATCTCAGATAGGTCGCGATTTTTGCACAAAACAAGCGACAGCCCAAGCCGAGGTGTGCCGTGCATCCTTGAGTTAGTCGCCCTAACATTCCAAATCAGTTGAGTGCCTTGCACTCGCCTCAATAGTTCGGTGAAGCGGTGAAGACCATTCCAGGAAATAGCGTTTTCATTTCGAAAAAAAAAAACTTATTTTTACTCCATGCTTTTTTGATTCTCTGCCTCGTATTCAGATGTTGCACCTATATCATTTTCACAATTAATGCTAATCCCATACCTACGTTTATCGTCATGGAATTTTGCAATAAATTTAGGTATCGGAATACATTATCGTAATGTGTTACAAGCCACTGGAACACGTGACGACAAACGCAACCTCATAGCCGGTCCAGTTTTGCGCACATCAAAGAAGTTTAACGGACTAATTGCGAATTATTGAAATGACACATATGGAGATCTTAGATCTAGGATTTTGTTGATCTGTGATAAAGAAGTTATTCTTATATTGAAAGGTAGCAGTGCCCGCGGCTTTCTTCGCTTGAAACTTCATGTAAAAACAGCGATTAATGAAGTCTGAATCTATTTAATCCATTAACTTATCTACTTTTCTCTCGTGCTTAAGTCATGTCGTCATTAAAAGTATAATAACTTTTGACAGACTGAAGCGATTTTAATGAAATAAACACTAAATGTTACTCGAAGATATCTAATATCTTTAAACGAGCAATTCTTGTATATTTTTATATTTGTATATATTCATGATCTCGGAAATGGCGTCATCTATTTCCGTGAAATTTAGTATGTAGGTAGTTTCGGGGACGATAAATTGATCTAGCTAGATTTAATTCATAGAAAACTTTTTTTTACTAAGATTTCAATCAAAAATGTTTTTAAAGAACCGAGCTAGGCTCGGTCGCCCAGGTACTGTTTTATTTATTATTCTTAAATAGGTTTATTATTAATTCTGTAATTTAGCAGTGATGCGTGTTCATACAAAAGACATTTGTAATATTGATTGAAATATATTTTATTATTTATTCCGAGACACCTGCCACATTTTTTTTTCACAAATATCGTATATGTACAGACGCGTTAGTTTTACATTCTTATTAATGTGAAACATCTATAGGCGGAGGGTAAACCTGTTCGTTGGCGTCACGACGCAATACACGAACTTTGCACTATTAACGAAATACCCAAAAACATTTGCAACCCTATCTCTATAAGCATAAGATTCAAACTGTTTTGTCGGATACTCGTTCTACTAGCGTTACGTGGCACGCGCCGATGACCTAGCGCCTTTTGATAAATGCCGCCAAACACATCGCTTATGCTTTATAATTCTCTTAAAGAGGTTTTATTAACTTTATCCACTGGTGAAAACCGCATAAAAATCCATTCAGTGGTTTTTGAGTTTATCAGGAACAGACAGACAAACAGACACGGTAGGGGATTTTGTTGCATACTATGTAATCTATACTAATATTATAAAGAGGTAAAGTTTGTGAGTTTATGACGTTGTGATGTTGTGATGTTGTAGGGGGTAATCTCAGGGACTACTGGTCCGATTTGAATAATTCTTTCAATGGTATATAGCTCATTCATCCAGAATGGTTATAGGCTATATATCATCACGCTATGGGCTAGTTATATATATGGGGTGTAAGGGGTATCGAGTAACATCTTTTAAGACTTGAGACACCCAAGCCAACCTCACCTGCACGTGGTGCACCCTGCTGAATAACGAACGAGGCAATGGCGAAAGTGGGGTGGTAGGGTTTTTCAGCCCGACTGGGTCGCAACCACCATGCATATAGCGAAAAAGCCCGTCATAGTGACTCGCTTCTGCGCGTCGCGTTTCGGGATCAGCCTGTGCATATCCAGTACCGGGTGACTTTCGTCATTATGGCCGGCATGACAGCGGCGATCGGCAATGAATAATCTGTCTCTCGGTGGTTGCCGATGTTTTTGGATTGTACTATGCTTAACATCAGGCATAGTGCAGTCACTATGTCGTGCTTCGATAAAAAAGAAAAAAAAAACGCTAAGACCGATAGGAGCGGAGCACATATGAAAAATGTTTCAAAATCGAGATGTTTTTTCCTTTTGCGAATTGCTGCCTGTTAGTGTAGTTATTCCACGCGAACCAAGTCGTGGGCAGAGGCTAGTGATCTAGAAAACAAAAATTACACAACTTGTTCATATATTTACTAGTATTTCTAAAGATTTTGTTCCCAAATTAGCAAACGTAGGTATTTATATGACTTACTTGAAAACTGGGTAACGGTGTACCAGGTAAAGTTGTAGAACTATCTTTGGCTTTCGCGTTGAAGGCACTGGCAGCTGACGTGACATTCCTGACAAATCTCCAGCCGGTGGGCTTATCGTCAGAACTTTCTGATGACTCTGAATGTATGTCGTCGCGTAAGGTAACCTGTTAACACAGAGTGTCTCAACTGATTTGTTTTTAGAAAGAAAGAAATATATATTTATTCATCACATACAACATAGATTTACAGATACATACATAAAAGCAAAAATCCAAATGAGACAAGATGTGTTGCATTAGTTGAAAAGGGTTTTATCTCAGCATTAGCTGCAGGCTTGAGTGTGGAAGAATTGCAGCGCTGGTTTTCAGACACAACCTTTTTACACTATTGGTTTCAGCCTTTACCAACAATCTCATATTAAATGAAGCTGTACACTTTAAGCCTAGGGGATTAGCTTGCAAATGCAGCTTCCGGAATAGTCCAAGAGGTGCTTGACCACAGATGGTTAATTCGGGGATAGTAGCTAGCCACACGGACTTCGAAAAAATTGCTACTAATATACCATGGCTTCATTACGATGGTTTCCCACACCGAAAGCTCTGAACTTGTGTTTTTTTTTTGAACTGACTACGCTATTGACCCAGCAAGGTCTTAACAGCTTCACCGGACTACTAAGGCGAGCGCTTAGGGAACTCAGCCGATTTCATTTGACAACTAGCTCAAGGGTGCTCGGCACACCTCGGCTGCCTGATATATGCAATTCGCGACCTATCTGAGCTGACCTAAGCTAACTATTCATACATATATGAGTTCCTGAAACATACATGTGTACCAAGCATACATACCTCAACAACTCTTATATTTATTTCGTATCGGGTAATTTTCTAAACTATTTCAGTTCGATAAGGGAAAGAAACAAAATCCTTCCACTTTCATGTGTAACCGTGTATGCCTACACGTGTGTGGGGGTGATATGTGTAATGTTCTTGCAGTGATGTAAGATTTTGTGTCACTGTATCGTGCGAGCAGCGCACTTAAGGGCTCCACGCCGAGGGAACGGACCTAGGCTTGAGCCGCTGCCAAGGGGGATCTAATCTGTTATCTGAACTTGTGAACTGGTGGCACTTCATGTATTATAGTTCGGTTGTTGTGCAACTTAAGTGGATGGGAAAAAATACCACGAAAGGCAATCAATCTTATGTTTAAAGGTGATAGAGCCACGCTGAAGGTTTCAGCTCAAATGGTTCAGCTGGAGTAATACCACACTCTCACAGAAAACCGATATGAAGTAACCGTGCTTGCATCGTTGCGTTTCGTTTGGTCAATGAGAGCGCCGGAGGCTCACTTCTCCTTTTCCCTTCCTCCCCCACCCTCTCCCCCAACAGAGGCTGGCAACGCACTTGCGACTTTTCTGGTGTTTGAGGATGGTGATGATCACTTAACATGAGGTGACCCACCTTTTCGTTTGCCTCCTATGCCACAAAAACAGCCTGAAAAGTTCTAGAAAGCGAGCCACCATTTTGTAAGAGCATTGTAATTATCGCAAGACACTTCTAATATTTATTATCTACTCGACAACGGCATTAATATTCTAGAAGGAGAGTGATAGCCAAAAATAAAATATATAAAAATTGGTTGTCTGTAAAATCGGTTTACGGTCGATATTTTTACTTGATAACGTCATTAGAATAGACGCGTCGGCTGATGGAGTGGAAGAGAGATAGATGCATCACAAGCTGAATGCTTAGGCCGATCGCGTCTCTCTATCGCTTGTTCCGTGCTCACGCTTGCACGCTCGGCTCAGGCGGAACGTGACAATGAGTCATGCTTTTTCGTACATGCAGGCAGCGTTCATCGATTTATAAGACGTTATCACGTCAAAACAATTGTCCGTTCTGTGAAGTGTTCTCGGTTAACTGACACGACTTGAATTGAACTTCTTTTGCGTGGAATTGTAAAAATGCATGTCAGGCATGTGCAGACACTGCCCCTTGAATCTATTATATTTGTACGAATAATACAAATTTAAAAATTACACGCAACATAAATAAATTGCGTGACGAAACTTTTTTTATTAATTGCTGATACTAAAGCAAAAAATTGAGTGAAATTAAAAACAAAAAGAAAAAGAATTGTAAACATCAAAATTATGTAACAATTAAAAGAAATATGTTAAAATACCTTATTCTCTTCCATTTCAATGGGCACGCTCTGAAAACCGTAAATTTTTCACATTAATTGTTTAATATTATCAACATGAATTATAAATAGTATTTACAAGTTAGCAAATGACCATATGTTAATATTAAAATTGTTACATAATTTTTAATTACATAAAAGTAAATATTCGAATGCCATTATTTTTATAAAATATTCGTTATAGAAAATTCGGATATTTTAAGACAGGAACAGTTTATTTCATGCTTATAATTTTAACATATCCTAGTTAATTACCCTTCTGTCTTTATGTTTGTATTATTTTTCACTAAATAATTATTATTTTTCACACCAGTTTATATCTGTGTTGTTTATTATCTAAAGTACTTGGACGATAGAGCCTAGCTCGGTTCTTTAAAAATAATTTTTAAATCATGATGAACTATTAGGTTTGCCTCATAAAATTAGCATTCTTTATTTAAAAAAAAAGATATCTTCTTTGCTGTCACTCGGATTCGAAGTGGGGTTAGATGGATTTTCGAAGCCAATTTCTATCTGAGCTATTTTTGTTTTGACAGCGCCGGCGAAATTTACCTTTATATTTTAGCTATATTTTTTCATCGCCTGAAAATTCATATAAAAAGTTTTCTATGAATGAAATCTAGTTAGTCGATTTGTCGTCCCCGAAACCACCTACATACTAAGTTTCATGGAAATCGCTAACGACGTTTCTAAGATCCTGAATATATGTATTAACAATATAAAAATATACAAGAACTCATTTAAAGGTATAGATTTAGAGGAGAAAATATATAATCACCAAACTTGAATAATAGGATAATTTATATTTCAATCAACAGCCTCACTGTCTTTTAATTACAAACTAAATTATTGTCAATGTTGATTATTGCTATTAATTGTAAGTTTCATCAGTTTCGAACAGATGGCGCTTTAACCTAGTTTGTTGACAGAAAGTTGTATGACCAACTTTTATACATATCTTATAGATGGCGTTATATTTTAATTTTGAATTACTCTTTTAACTTCAGTTTATTTTATGGTACACATGTTCTTTTTCTATTCAGCATATAATAACCCAGCTACAGCAATACGTGGCCGAATCAGCTAGTATATCTATATTATTAATCTATACTAATATTATAAAGAGGTAAAGTTTGTAACGTTGTGATGTTGTGACGTTGTAGGGGGTAATCTCAGGAACTAGTGGTCCGATTTGAATAATTCTTTCAATGTTATATAGATCATTCATCGAGAATGGTTATAGGCTATATATCATCACGCTAAAATTAATAGGAGCGGAGCACAGATGAAAAATGTTTCAAAATCGGGATGTTTTTTCCTTTTGAGAATTGCTGCGTGTTAGTGGGGTTAGTGTATCTATTCTACGCGAATGAAGTCGCGGGCAGAGGCTAGTATATGATAAAATTAAACTTACTTTATTAGCAGGGCTCTCTATAATATCAGCCAATGATGTCCCAAACGCTGATTCAGGTCCGAGACTATCGTTCGATCTCCAGGAAGCTTTAGCGTGCAACGGTGTCCCAGGTAACGCCGACTCATGACTCCGACGTCGTAGGCCGCTCGGCTGGGAATTATTAACTTAATTGTAAGAGCTCTTGTTTATTTTAATACTTTATAGGTTGTAGTCCTTGACTATAACCCCATCTATCTATCTAATACCTTTAAACGAGCAATTCTTGTATATTTTTATATATTCAGGATCTCGCAAACGGCGTCATCTATTTCCGTGAAACTGTAATGTAATGTGAAAATGTAGGTAGTTTCGGGGACGATAAATCGATCTAGCTAGATTTTATTCATAGAAAACTTTTTTAACTGAGGTTTCAGGCAATAAAAAATTATAGCTAGAATATGAAGGTAAATTTCGCCGCCGCGGTCAAAACAAAAATAGCTCAGATGGAAATCGGTTCCTTCAAAAATCCGTGTAACTCCAATTCGAATCCGAGTGACAGCAAAAGGGGTATCTTTTTTTTTTAATGCTAATTTTGTGTGGCAAATCTAACAGTTTATTTTAAATTAAAATTGTTTTTTAAAGAACTGAGCTCGGCTCGGTAGCCCAGGTACTGTAATATTAAATGATGACGTAGGCATAAGACTTGCATGGTTAATATTGGTTCTCAAGTGCACTTGTGGCCAGAAAAAGGATTTTGCAAGCAAATTGGAAGATTGTAGAGCCACGCTGAAGCTATAACAGGTTTTAGCATGAATGGGTCGGCTCGCCCCCGATACTACCTTGCGACACACAGAAACATCCACATGATGTAACAGTGCTTGCATTGTTGCGTTTCGTTCGGTCAGTGAGAGCGCCGAAGGACCACCTCCCTCTTTACATAAAACCCTAGCTACACCTCCCGCCTCACCCGCCCCTCCCTCCCCTCTCTCCCACCAACATTGGCTGGTAACGCACTTGCGACACCTCTGGTGTTGCTGGTGTTTATGTCCATATAGTGATCACTAAAAATCAGGTGAACGCACTTTCGACACCTCTTGTGTTGCTAGTGTCTATGAACGATGGTGATTACTTACCATCAGGAGACCCACCTGTTCGTTTGCCTCCTATGATATAAAGACTGAAAACTAAGCACAATATTTATTTGAATGACTGAATGACTCTGAATTGACCTATGCACGCCGCCATATTGGCGTTGTCTGTTCTGCCGAACGCCTTTCATCTTATCCTTGTTCCGCGATGCACGCCGGCTGTAATGCGTCGTGGGTGGAAAAATGTGAGGGGATAGGAAAAAGTTTCACTTAATAAAGCATTATAAAATCGACCCTAGCATAAAATATATGTTCTTTAGTATATATGTATTAAGTATAGTGTTGTTTTACCAAATCATCACCAGTGTCGGAGAAACTCAGCTCAGTCCTTGTCGTAGAAGTTGAACTCTGCATCTCATTCCACGCGTCTTGGTTGAGAATATTTGCTGTAGGGGGTTCTGAATTGGTCCCATCTGTCATAATACGTTTACTAAGTATGCATATAGTTTTCAATGAGTATCTATTTGCCTAAACTATACTTCTAAACTAATATTATAAAGAGGTAAAGTTTATGAAAATGTGAGTTTGTGAAATTGTAGGGGGTAATCTCAGGAACTACTAGTCCGATTTGGAAAATTCTTTCATTGCTATGTAGCTCATTTATTAAGGAAGGTTATTGGCTATATATCATCAGGCTAAGATCAATAGGTGGGGAGAATGTTTCAAAATCGAGATCCTCTTGGAAGCATCACTTGCGTGTTAGCGTTAGCTCAAAATAAATAAATGTAACAAGTCTGTATTTTTAGATCTCTGTGGAAAAAAAATGTTGCAAGTATCAAAGCGTAATCATATTTAGAAATGTCTGTCTGTCTGTTTGTTTGAACATGCATTACTGCTAAAGGACTGCGTTTGCGATAATACATCAAATTATGAAGCATCAAGTAACGTTCAGTTTGGTTCATTAAAATCGGTTCACTCTATCAAAAGTTATTGTAAGTTTAATGACGACGCGCCGTAAGTACGAGAGAAATGTAGATAAGTAAATGGACTTAATGTATTCAGATGATCTTATTAATCATTTTTTTTTCCATAGGGTTCCACGTGGACGAAGTCGCGGGCAAATCTAGTCATTTATATAAATAAGATTAACTTGACAAATGTATGTTCCAGCCAGCCAGTTCAAAACGGCTGTATCTATTTGGCTAACTTCATCCGGGTGAAACCTTATATAAAGAAACAACGAGTAATAAAATCATTTGAATGTATTAAGTCCATTTACTTATTTGCCTATGAAGTAACAGTGTTTGCATTGTTGCATTTCGTTCGATCAGTGAGAGCGCCGTACATCTTCTCCCTTGACACAAACACAGGATGGCAACGAACTTGCGACTCCTCTGGTGTTGCTAGTGTCTATGGACGGTGGTGATCACTTAATATCAGGAGATTCAGCTATTAAAGTCTACTATTCTCTCGTACTTACGCCGCGTCTTCATTAAAATTACAATAACTTTTAATAGAGTGAACCGATTTTAATGAAACAAAGACTAAGTTATTTTTGAAGATGTCCTTTATGATTTTCTTGGTTAGGTTTTATCAAGAATGTAATATTTTAGCAGTGATGCGTGTTCATACAAATAGACAGACATTTCTAAAATTGATTGAAATGTATTTCATTACTAATTCCGTTCTCATTGATGTGAAACATTTATAAGTGGAGAATAAACCGGATTGTTAGCGTGGCGAGACGTGGCGACGCAGATCACGAACTTTGCACTATTAACGAAATTCTCAAAAACATTTGCAATCCTATCTGAATAAGCATAAGGTTGAAACTGATCTGTCGGTCACTCGCTGTACTAGTGTACCGCGACACGCGCTAAAGACCTAGCGCCTTTTGTTAAATGCCGCCACACACACCGCACTTGCACCTAGTTGAATTTTTGTATTTAATGAAAAAGCATATTTATGTGACATAATAAATAAACAATCATTATTTTATGGAACAAATTTGTAATATTTTATCTTTTCATTATGCTATATCTGATTTCTGTCGTAATCTGTTCTTTTATGCATATAACTTGTCCAAAACAATTTCGATGTTTCACATTTGCCAGGCGTCCCGCGACGGCACAATTCTTTCTACATATTTTTTTATTATTATTGTTGGCAACAAATCTTCTAGTAGATAAGATATTATTGCCAATGTCGCGTAGGTAATGATATTACAAGTTTCTTGCGATCAGTTAAATGAAATAATAAGATGGTGACCTTCTTGTTAGGATTTTCCAGGGAGTTTTTATGATAAGTCTGAATCCATGTGCCGTGGTATTATTTCTCATCCATTTCACTCGCACGCAATAACCAAACTATATTACGTAAAACACATCCAATATTACATAATGTTGAGTCAAATAACACAAGATTATGAATAAAATATAAAGTTCTCTACATAAAATTTAAAAATTCCGCCAAAAACTCCTACGTAAAATTAGTTATTGTAACATAATGTAATATTCGTCGCACCCGTTCTGAATCCTTGTTTCTTGCTCTTTTTCGCATCACTATTTCTTCTAGAAGATGCTTCGCTATGACTACTCTTCAGCCTTTCACTCTCGAATGTAACTTTGTCGAACAAGTTTTGTCCCTCCAATGTTTGGCCAACTAAATATCCGAATTTGTCCAAACCTTGGCCGAGTTTGTCCAAATGTTCCAACCTTCGGCGCGGAACTCGTTGGGTTAGGTTGGAGGTAACTTTTTTCACTGCGGGCTCTCCTAGCGTTTTGGATTCATTATCCATCTTTCATATATCTGGAAATAAAAATACATGTATGTAATTATTAAATTAAACAAATATTTACGAGAGATCTTTCTTCCCGATTGGATTTGTCTTGTTAAATTAGCATTTACTAATTTATTTATTAACATTTGTGGATCATGTAACAGATGTAATCATAACCCTACTCCACTGTTTTTAACTGTGCATTTATTAGTAGTGATTAATATAGTAATATAATAATTAATAATTTATATTAATATTACAAAGAGGTAAAATTTGTGAGTTTGTGCGTTGTAGGGGGTAATCTCAGGAACTACTGGTCAGATTTGAAAAAATCTTTCAGTATTATATAGCTCATTTATCGAGGATGGTTATAGGTTATATATTATTACGCTATTACTAATAGGATCGGAGCACCAATGAAAAATATTTCGAAATCATTTTTCAATCATTCTTTCCTCTTGAAAGCTTTCGTTGCGTGTTAGCCTTAGCCCAAATTAAATATTCTACGCAGATGAATTCGCAGGCATGGGCTAGTAAGCAATATTTTGTTTTGGGGTGTAAGGGATGTCGAGTAACATCTTAAGACTTGAGACACCCAAGCCAACCTCACCTGCACGTGGTGCACCCTGCTGATCAACGAACGAGGCAATGGCGATAGCGGGGTGGTAGGGTTTTACAGCCCGACTGGGTCGCAACCACCATGTACATGGCGAAAAAGCCCGCCATAGTGACTCGCTTTTGCGCGCCGCGTTTCGGGATCAGCCTGTGCATATCCAGTACCAGGTGACTTTCGTCATTATGGCCGGCATGACAGCGGCGACCGACGATAGATGATCTGTCTCTCTGTGGTCGCCACTGTTTTTGGATTGTACTATGCTTACCATCAGGTATAGTGCAGTCACTTTGTCATGCTACAATAAAAAAATAAAAAAATTGGTCACACCAAAAATAATTATGAATTCTTATAAAAATAAGTAAATTTCTCAAGTGTTTAAAACAAAAAACTTTTCCCATCTTTCCAAGCATCCGACAAAGTCGCGTACACCAGCTTGTATAATACAATACAGTCTTCCTTTACTAAGCGTGCATCAATAATGAATTGTCATATTTATCAAGATATTTGTATCAATCAAAACCTCAGTTACACTATAAGGATTGAATCCACACATTTCAAATTGAAGGATAAGTAGACAACCATTTTAAATATATATAAAAAAACCATAACGAGACGTCTGGCAGGTGTGAAACATCGATATTGTTTTGTATAAGTTATATGCATTAAATAACAGATTACGACAGGAATCAGCTATGGCAAAATGAAAAGATAAAGCATTACAAATTTAATCCATGAAACAGTGCTTTTTTTTTATTCACGTGGGGAAATCCCTAACGGATACGCTACCCTCCCAGGGGAGAGGGTAGGTTATGTCCGATTCGCACGGACTAAAACCTCACGGTATACCGTCCACCGCATGGTAGGGGCAGCCAGGGATAGAACATGCTCACTGACCTGATAATGAAACAGTACCTGCTTACGTATTTGATTACATAAATATTCATTTTTATTAAATACAAAAATTCGGCTAGGCGTAGTCGCGGTATGTTTGACGGCATTTATCAAAGGGTAATTGGACGAAATCTGAACATTAATTTTTTTTTAAGAAAAAATAGTCTGGTGGGGCTAGAATCAGTTTCAGAACACATCCATAGTTTATACAAATCTTGTTTCTTTATCTGTCTCTCTGTCTTGTCGTTTATACGGGATTCACGCAAAAACTTGTAGACGGATTTTGACAAAATTTAATATAGTAATAGTTTATATACCGGTATAACATACAAAATATGTTTTACATATATAAGACGATCGTGTATTTGTATATCTTACTTCTAGGAAAACACGAAAGACAAAACATTTATGCAAGAACTACTGGACGGATTAAAAAAAAAAAAAGCATACAGTCGAATTGATAACCTCCTCCTTTTTTTGATGTCGGCTAAACAGTTTTATATGCAGTGTTCTTATGATTAACTGAATTTATCTCGTAATTTACAAGTCATACTATACGGTTTTAACTGCAAGGTGTTTATTTATAGAAAATTAAATTCTCTACAAAAAAGTTTTTATATAATTTTGCCCTAAAGTTGATAGATAGGAAGAAAAATAGAAAAAACCAAACAAAAATCAAATTTACATTTTTTTATTGGCGGCTAAGGTTATAGATTGAATATCTATACTAATTATTATAAAGCTGAAGAGTTTGTTTGGTTGAATGCGCTAATCTCAGGAACTATTGGTCCGATTTGAAAAATTCTTGCAGTGTTATATAGCTCATTTATTGATAAATATCATGATACCTATATAGGAGCGGATCACTAAAGAAAAATCGGGATTTTTTTAACGCCATCCATAAATAACTATTCCACGCGGGTAGAAGCTTGTAAGTTATAAGAGTTTTTAAAGAGGAAGGATTCTTCTATTTCCGCCCATGGTCACTTGAATAGCGTGGAATATCGCCAAGATATAGGAATTTTAAAAAAACGTGTTAATTAAATGGAAAAATTTCAAATTCATTTAGCGAGTATTAGTAATTAATATTAGTAGCTCATCTTTCGTGGGAATTAATTTTTATATGTTTTGAGTAATATTTCGTAAAAAAAAAACTATCTTCAAATGAAGCACCCTAATTTGTATATCCTTATATAAGAAGATACAAATGTATTTATAATTCAAATTTCACGCGGACATAGTCGCAGGAACAGCTAGTTTATAAATATAATAAGAATGTAAATTAAGTATGTCAATACTTTTTAGATATTTATTACATTATATTTTTAGAGATGCCTGTCTGTCTGACTGTCTGTTTGGACACGTATCATATTTGCTAAAATAGATTTATCAAGTCTATTTAACTGTTGTTTAATTAGGCAAGTGCCCAAGAATCTCACTTTACGCACACTTTAACACGAAGTCAGTTCTAAGCAAATTCACTTTTAGGGCTTCGATTAAGGAAAGCTGTTAGATGATCAAATCAGTGCGACTATATTTATGAAACCTCAAAAGGTGTCGCCAAAAAGTAGTCAGTAATTGTATAGTGCTATATTTGTTTTATATACACCGTCATAACCTTCTTCTTACCCTTATCTTTCAAACTTATAATTCTATAGTAACTTTGGGCTAATGCTAACACGTAGCGGAAGCTTTCAATAGGAAAAGAAATTGAGCCGTCATGGGACGTCTGCTAGATGTGAAACATCGAATTGTTTTGTATAAGTTATATGCATAAAAGAACAGAATACAATATGAATCAGTTATGGCAATATGGAAAGATAAAGCTAAAAAATTACAAATTAGTTCCATAAAAAAATGACTGTTTATTTATTTTATTAGATAAATATTCATTTTTATATAATTCAAAAATTCAACTAGGCCCAGGCGCGGTGTTTTTGGCGACATTTATCAAACGGCGCTAGGTAGTCGGCGCGTGCCGTATAACACTAGCAGAACAAGTGGCCTACAAGATAGGGTTGCAAATATTTTTGAATATTTCGTTAATAGCGCAATGTTCGTGTTTTGCGTTGCCACGTCTCGCCACGCCAAAATCAGGTTTACCCTCCACCTATAGATTTTTTTTTTTTATATCAAAGGAGGCAAACGAACTGGTGGGTCACGTGATGTTAAGTGATCACCACCGTCCATAGACACTAGCGACATCAAGGACGTCGCAAGTGCGTTGCCAGCCTGTATATGGGAGAACGGGGAGAGAGAGGAAAGGGAAAGAAGGAAAGAGGAAGGGACGTGGGCCTCCGGCTCTCTCACTGACCGAAAGTCTCTGTCACTGACAGATGTTTCACATAAAATCAATTTTGAAACTTTCTGCATGTTGCTCCGCTCGTTCGCGCCGCTTTCTACATAGTTTCCGTAGTGAATTTAATTAAAGATATTTTTTGTACACCTTTGCTTAGAATATTAAAGTTTGAGTAGAAATCCCTAATCTTTTTAGTAATAAGTATATATATATGAAAGAATGAATGAATTCGTTACAAACATAAAAAATACAACTCTTTACTCTTTCTTATAGTAATGTATATAGGAATGTCTTGAAAAATAATTCCTTGTTAGGGTTAAAAGGGGCAAAAATAATAATTTCTGAGATGCCGCGTATGGGAAATCCCATCGGGGACACGATTAGTAGCTGATAAATTGTACACGGACTTATAGGGTGGGTTTAAATCGATACTTGCTTAATAATTCATATCCGATGACCGTGTGACCGACCCAGCAGGCTATTACTTATAGCTGTATACAATTTTTCCAACCCGTGGGAAATTATTATGACCTATATTACAATTTAATTTACTAAAAATTACTAATGTAAGCGATCTTTAAACTCTTTACGACTTTTTGATGTGAAACATCTTTAGGCGCGGGTAAACCTAATTGTTGGCGTGGCGATGTGTGTGAGACGTGATGACACGATACCATCTCTCTTGCCGCACTGAGCTCGCATAGCTATAGTGTAATTTGAGAATTCGAGATTCGTTCGATTCGAACAATGTTTCCCATCTGCCAGGCTTCCCGTGACGGTCAATTTATTAAAATACAGTTTCTCTACCATTTATAAATACTAACCATAACCCGCGGCTTCACTGGTTTTAATTTACAAAGAAATAGTAGGTACTGTAGTCATAGCCTTGAGCCACCTTGGGAGGTATTTTTGGAAGCTGTTTGACCACTGTCTTGCGGTCAGGCAGTTCTCGAAGGTCTGGAAGAGGGGGCGACTTTGTCTAATAGCGAAGGAAGGCTGCCCCGCGGACTACGTTTCCGCGTACCATCTTGTGTTGCTGGACGATACCGAGAAGGCACTCGAGAGGATCGTTGTCTTCGTCCGGCATCTTGAGGAAGTGAGGCCGAACCTGTCGGACGCGCAGTTCGGCTTATGGTCGGGACGTTCCACTTTAGATGCTCCTCCTAAAATAGGCAATCTTTCAGGAAGAAAGGTTATTGGTGATGTCCTCGGACAGTCCTTCGGCGGGAGAGTGGTCACCTTTGTTGACGCTAGAGGAAAGACGGTCCAACGCCACAAGGCGTGCTGGGTTCCACAGGCGTCGGCCTTGGACCCAATCCTGTGGAACATGGGATACGACTGGGTGCTCCTCAACGCGCTCCGTTCTGGAGTTCTCATTTGTTACGCGGATGACACCCTAGTAGTAGCTCGGGGAGAAGGGAACTAACGATTTGTTGCAATTGGCCACGGAGGCTGTGACTCTCGTGGTCGAGCGCATAAGAAGACTGTGCCTTGAGGTGGCACTCGGTAACACCGAGGTCCTAATGTTCTATGGGCCTCGGTGAGGTCCATCTTCGGGAACGCACATCTATGTGGAGGGCATCCTGATTAGGGTAGGGACTCAGATGAAGTATCTGGGCCTCACCCTGGACGGACACTGGTGTTTTGAGCCCCACTTTAAGGGGCTTGGACCGCGCATAGTTGGGGTAACAGCGGCGCTCGGACGACTCCTCCCAAATACGAGGGGACCAGATGCCGCCTGTCGCCGCCTATATATGGGAGTCGTGCGGTCCATGCCCGCCTACGGGGCACAGTTATTGGTGGACGCCCTCAACGCCACCAATACTCGTGCGCTGCGCGCTGCGACAGGAAGCCGACCGGCGTATGTCATCAGTATTGTGTTGGCCCGGACACCGCGCAACACACTGTCTGAGTATGTTGCGTGATTGCAGCAGAATCGCGCTTTGATTGCGGCGGTAGGACCGGACATCACGCTGCTGAGCGTGGTTTCGGTCATGCTTAACAGCGAGGATCTGTGGAATACTATGGCCTCCTTCTGCGTGGCAGTCGTCTCGCAGAAGAAGGCGGTGAAGAGGATCCACGAGGAGGATCCTCTAAGCGACCCTCTGTGCCAAAGAAAAACAGGTAGAAGGAGGTGATATTCGACTGACGCAAACATAGCGCTTAGCGTGTTCGCGTTAGTTAGTTATAGGGCATTACTTAATGGATATTAAAGCGATTGATAGTAATTGATTCAATCTGACGAATTCCATTAATTCAATGTGTAGAACAGTGGTACTTTACCTGGAAAATACATACAGATTTAAAAATAAACACTATACGTAATGTGTTAGAAATGAATGCGATTTTAAACGCATCGGCCTTCGATACGTTCAATTATCGGAGTTATCAAGGCCCGTTAAACGATTTTATTTTTCGACCAACTTAACTTGAGCTCCGCACTGTACTTCTAATTCATGCGAGATTATCAGGGATTTGTGTCTGATTGATTTTATGACACTTGGTGGGAATGGGTCATAATTTTCCTTTGATGTGTAACTCTTTGAGTTTAGCTAATAGTTTCCTAATGTTTATAGATTCCGATAATAAAGATATGTTTTTGATTTTGTAATCTCAACAGACACTCACTGTAATCTATACTAATATTATAAAGAGGTAAAGTTTGTGACGTTGTGATGTTGTGACGTTGTAGGGGGTAATCATAGGAACTACTGGTCCGATTTGAATAATTATTTTAATGTTATATAGCTCATTTACCAAGGATGGTTATAGGCTATATGTCATCACGCTAAGATCAATAGGAACTGAGCACTAATGAAAAATGTTTAAAAATCGGGACTTTTTTTCCTCTTGAGAGCTTACGCTGCCTGTTAACGTTAGCCCAAAGTATCTATGTCACGCGAACGAAGTCGCGGGCAGAGGCTAGTATCTAATATATTTTTTATTGATTTCAACATGAGATGGTCGGCTCGTCAGGGGTAGTATCACCCTCTCACAGAAAACCGACGTGAAGTAACAGTGCTTGCATTGTTGCGTTTCGTTCGGTCAGTGAGAGCGCCGGAGGCCTACATTCCCTCTCTTTTCCCCCTCCTCCCTTCCTCTCAAACACAGGCTGGCAAAGCATTTGTGACTCCCTTGGTGTTGTTAGTGTCTATAGACGGTGGTGATCACTTAACATCAGGTGACCCAACTGTTCGTTTGACTTATATAAAAAAAAATACATATATTTTGTTTCTAATATTTTACGTTAGTTTTCCAGATCTTCGAATCTTGTATATATAAAATATGAAGAACGAAAAAAAAAACTAAAAACCCTTATTATGAGCGGCAAAATCTGAACTTCGTTCTCTGTGTATAAATTCTGAAAACCTTAAGAAAATTGGGGACACCAAGGGACGTCTGGCAGATGTGAAATATCGAAATTGTTCGAAACGAACGAATCACAAATTCTCGAATTCTCAAATTTCACCATAGACATGCGAGCTCAGTGCGCCAAGAGAGATTGCACACAGTCACTTGTGCATGGCATTGCGTCACCATGTCTCACACACTCGCCATGCTAACAATCAGGTTTACCCGCGCCTGTAGATGTTTCACATCAAAAATGACATGTCATATGATAATAAAATTGGAATTACCATATTTTGAAATATAACGGAATATATGTCACGTTACCAACAAGTTTTTGTCAGTTTTTCTATGTATCTGTTGTAAATGGGCTATGAATTTCAAATAATAATGGAACTGTCAAATCCTCATTCGCCATCTTGCAACGGACTTTGCATGCAATTTTAGTAAAAAGACATGGTCCGTAAAATAGTATTAGCAGATTATACTATATGTCACGTGCAATATTAAATTGATAGCATACGAAAGTTACTAACTTAACCCTTAACCAGGCTCAAGGAAATGACTGAAACTGGGACATTTGTTTCAATGTATTTATTATATTATCGGTATTTTGTGTGACATGTAGTATGTGAAAATTAGAAAAATGCATGGAAAAGCGAAGAAAATCATGTGGGAAAACATAGACCCTTACCTGACAAGGTAAGCAAGGGTTTTAGTTCGACCACATATTATATTATCACATATATGTTTCCTTGTTAATCAAGTTCATAAAAAATAATTACTGAACCGGTTTCGTTGCAATTTGATAATAAATCTAGACTTTGAGGCTTGAGGAGTAGCATACGACAATTGTATACAACTAGTTAGCATTAGGTATAGAGAATTTTATCACTTTGTGGAATCTATAATACCGGAACCTGGCAAAAATTAGACGACGTGGGAGCGTGATGACCAAAGCCTGGTTAAGGGTTAAGTTGCTATTTCTATTAAAACATTGTTGTCACACGAAAACGGTATAGTAAAGTGTAATTGACATAAAACACCTGTAAAATTTTAATAGTACTGTGTAATTATGAATTAATCTCTTTTTTTTCGAACTGACTGCGCTATTAACTTAGCAAGGTCTTAACAGTTTCACCGGATTACTAAGGCGAGCGCATAAGGCACTCAGCTGATTTTGTTCAGGCAATAGCTCAAGGGTGCACAGCACACCTCGGCTTGGGCTGTTGCCTGAAACATACAATTCGCCACCCATCTGAGCTGACGTAAGTGAAGATACATATTCATACTTATATGAGTTATTGAATTATTGAGCATACATACCTCGATAAATCTTATATGTAATTTGTGTTAGATAATTTTACTAAAATATTCCGGTTCGATAAGGGAAAAAATAAAACCCTTCCACTTTCATGTGTAAGCGTGTATGCATGCACGTGTGTGGAGGTGATATGTGTAATATTGTTGCAGTGATGTAAGATTCTGTGCCACTGTATCGCGCGAGAAAAGCATTCAAAGGCTCCACGCTGAGGGAACGGATCTAGGCTTGAGCCGCTACCGAGGGGACTTAGTCTGGTATGCGGAAGTATATATATGAATCTCTATCTTAGAAGTCTAATAGCTCATTCACACCAACTATATTGGCCATTAAAAAATTGGCAAAGGGTCGATAGAAACAAGATAAGTAATCTAGAACCATCTAAGATAAATTTCGCATCAAATAATCATAACTCTATGTCACACGTTGACCAGCTTTGACACGACTGAGCCTCAAAGATTCTGTATTTAATTATATATTTAATAATTATAGATATCTAAACCAATAATTTGTTTTAATATGACAATTGTTTAAGTTAATAATTCCGTTTTTGAGTTTGTGAGTTTGTGACGTTGTGAATTTGTGACGTTGTAGGAGGTAATCTCAGGAACTACTCGTCCGAATTGATCAATTATGTCAATGTTATATAGCTCATTTATCTAGGAAGGTTAGAGGTTATATCATCACGCTAAGATGAATAGGAGCGGAACACCAATGAAAAATGTTTTCTAATCGGGATTTTTTTTCTACTTGAGAGCTTCCACTGCGTGTTAACGTTAGCCCAAAATAACTATTACTACGCGGACGAAGTCGCGGGCAGGAGCTAGTTAGATATTTAGTAAATATAGATATCTTAAAAAATTATATAAATTAATATACTATATAAATATAAATTAATAATCTATCTATCTAATCTAATACCTTTAAACGAGCAATTCTTGTATATTTTTATATTTGTATATATTCAGAATATCGGAAACGGCGTCATTTATTTCCGTGAAACTTAGTATGTAGGTAGTTTCGGGGACGATAAATCGATCTAGCTAGATTTTATTCATAGAAAACTTTTTTAACTGAGTTCTCAGGCAATGAAAAATTATAGTTAGAAAATAAAGATAAATTTCACCACCGTTGTCAAAACAAAAATGGCTCAGATGGAAATCGGTTGCTTCGAAAATCCGTGTAACCCCAGTTCGAATCCGAGTAAGAGCAGAAGAGATATATTTTTCATTTTTTTTCTTTTTTACGTTAAGTTTCTGTACTTTTCGATTTTCGTGAAAAAAATTGTTGAAGATGTCTAGAAATAAGTAATTAAATACATTTCAATTATTTTTAGAAATGTCTGTATGTCTGTTTGTATGAACACGCATCATTGTTTAAGTACTGGGTTCACTATAAAATCACACAAACAAAATCACAAAGCATGTCTTTGAGAATAACTTAGTCTTTGTTTCATTAAAATCGGTCAACTCTATCAATAGTTATTGTAATTTTAATGACGACGCAGCGTAAGTACGAGAGAAAAGTAGTTAAGTTTCTTATTTTTTCTCGAACTGACTACGCTATTGACCCAGCAATGTCTTAACAGCTTCACCGGACTACACAAGTAGTTAACTAAATAGACTTAATACATACAAATGACTCTATAAGTCACTGTTTTTACATTAGATTCCACGCGGACAGAGCCGTAGGCACTACTGGTTATAAATATTTGTACCCAAATTCGCATTTATCACTACAAAATCTAGACATCCGCATATTGTCTGTACTTATATTGGCACAGGTGTATAAATCATTTAGCCATTGCTATGATATATCATTAAGTTAGTCGCGTTATAAAAGACGCCCGCGACATATTTTTACCGACCTTCCCGATGAAATCATGGCAGTGAACAATCAATACCAGCCTGTCTCTTCAAACAGAGCGTACTCACACCCACGCCCGCGTAATCACAGATCACGCAGCCGTGGTCTGGGGGTTAATTTCACTCCCGCGCACCAGATTATGCCCCCCTCGGCAGCGGCTCAAGCCTAGGTCCGATCCGTCGGAGTGCAGCTCTTGAGTGCGCTGCTCGCGCGATACAGTGAGGTCACGAATTGCATGTATAAGCTAACAGCTCAAGATGAGGTGCGCCGTGCACCTTTGAGCTTGATACCAAAATAAAATCGGCTGAGTGTCTTAAGCGATCGCCTTAGTAGTTGGGTGAATCTGTTGAGACCTTGCTAGGTCAATAGCGTAATCAGTTCGAGAAAAGTCAAGTTAGTATGAACCTTATTACGAGTGATATTAAATTCATTTTCAATATTTACAAACAATCAGCCGAATCCGTATACAATGGTACAGACTTGTACAGATTTTTTTTTAAATTCCGACTTTACTATTAGCCTTATTGATATTTTTATGACATTTATCTATAGGAACTTCACTTATCTTGATTATTTTTTATATGTGGGAGGAGAGGTCTAGTTATACTGGTCATTGTCAGTACTCGGTCACGCAACTTTATGAAACTTACAATTTACTACAGCATACTGATTATGGATTGGAGGAAATGAATTGACTAGTGATCGAAGTTACCAACTTTCTATGTATAAGTTGTTATTTAATACTAACTTCGTCCGCGTGTAACAGTAACACGCAGCAATACTCTCAAAGAGAAGAAAAAAACAATTTTGAAACATTCTTCATTGGTGCCCCGCTCCTATCGGTTTTAGCGTGATGATATATAGCCTATAATCTTCCTCAATAAATGAGCTATTTTACTCTTCAAAGCTTCCCCTGCGTGTTAACAACAGCCGAAAGTGTAACAATTCCACGCGAACGTAGTCGCGGGCATGGGCTAGAATACTATAAAAATATTGCTGTTAGTATCAATATCCAGGGGTGGAGACACTTGTATTGACTAATAACCGTCCGAATTGCCTTTTAATTGCTTCGATTAAATATAAAAACGTCGAGGTAGTCCTAAACACTACCGACAGAAATAGAAAACAGAAAATAAAAGACAAACTATGTACTCTTTTGAATTTTTGATATGAAACATCTATAGGCGCGAGTAAACCTGATTTGACATGGCGAGCGTGTGAGATGTGGCGATGCGATGCCATGCGCAAGCGACTGTGTGAAATCTCTCTTGCCGCTCTGACCCCGCATAGTGTAATTTGAGAATTCGTGAATTTGAGATTCGTTGGATTCGAATAATTAAGATGCTTCACATCTGCCAGACGTCCCGTGACGGCTCAATTTTTATTAAATCAATTACAATCTGAGTTATTTAAATTTCATAATTTGTAAATATCAGTGTGGTTTCACATCTGTTCGCACTCCGAACAATAATTATACACATTTTTATAGAGTTCATAAATTTTAGGAAAATAATAATTAATTAATTGAATATAAATTCAGAATAACACATTTCTGCTTATGACCTTGCAAACTCGAATCGATTATATTTTAATTTATTTTTATATTTTTCATAACGTGTTGTGAATATAGTAAGTACTAAACAGTTTAAAATTAAGAGTTTAAAAAAAAAAATTCATGGTCGTCATGTTACAAAATAACATAAAATATTAAGAACGGATAAAATTGCATCTTAGCCCGTCTTGAAATCATCGAAATCAGGGTAAAAATACTGAAAGTATTGGCATAGGACTATGACCCTTCGAGGCGGGATTTTTTGTATATTGATCTAGACTACCTCTTTCTTTTATTTAATTAACCTTTTTGCCATTTTTTAAACATTTAAAGTGAACCGGGTGAAACTCAGCTAGTGTATACAAATAAAAAAATTAGGCCGTCACGGGACGCCTGGCAGACATGAAACATCAAAATTGTTTTGTATAAGTTATATGGATACAAGAACAGATTACGACAGGAATCAGCTATGCCGACCCGATTAGGCGTCCCACGGCAGCGGCTCAAACCTAGGTTCGATCCCTCGGTAGGGAGCCCTTGAGTGCGTTGCTTGCGCGATACGGTGACACACATATATACATCACCGCTACAATACTACACGATCACCCCCACACACATGCACGCCTACACGGTTACACATGAAAGTGGAAGGGTTTACTTTTTTTCCCTTATCGAACTGAAAAACTCTCAATTTTCCGATAATAAATATATGGAGGAGTTGTTGAGGCGTGTATGCTTGGTACACATATACGTTTCAACAACTCATACATATATGAATAGTTAGCTAAGATAGGTCGCGATTTTGCATGCAACAGGCAACAGCCAAGCCGAGGTGTGCCGTGCACCCTTGAGTTGGTTGCCAAAATAAAATCCGCTGAGTGCCTTAAGCGCTCGCGTTAGTAGTTTGGTGAAGCTGTTAAAACCTTACTGGGTCAATAGCGTAGCCATTTCGAAAAAAAAAAATCGGCTATGCCATAATGAAAAGATAAACCATTACAAATTTGTTTCATAAAATAATGACTGTTTATTTATTTTATTACATAAATATATTTATTTTTATTAAATACAAAGTTCAGCGAGGCGCAAGCGCTGTGTTTGGCGGTATTCCTCAAAGGGCTTTAGGTTGACAGCGCGTGCCACCTAACACTAGTAGAACGAGTGATCTACAAAACAGTTTGAATCTTATGTTTATACAAATAGGGTTGCAAAAGTTTTTGAGTATTTTAAAATATTGTTATAAGAGAGAATAGGCACAGTATAAATATGAAACACAGTACGGAAACTACAAACAAGCTCGAAAACGGCACACTCACACAAATACGAGCGTGTGAGCGTTTATATGGAGTTTCTTTTTTTTTCGAATTGACTACGCTATTGACCCAGCAAAGTCTTAACAGCTGCACCGGACTACTAAGGCGAGCGCTTAAAGCACTCAGCCAATTTTATTTTGGCAACCATCTCAAGGGTGCACGGCACACCTCGGCTTGGCTGTTGCCTGTTGCATGCAAAATAGCGATCTATCTTAGCTAACCTAGCTAACTATTCATAAATGTATGAGTTGTTGTAACGTTTATGTGTACCAAGCATACACGCCTCAACAACTCCTCCATATATTTATTAAAGATAAAAGAATATATTAATACATATACATGTGTATTTTTGTGTAATTCTAAATTAAATATGGTTGTGAATAATAATTTTTTGTCAGTATTCTTAATAAAAGTGATTATTATATTATATACTTTTTAAGTGGGTTTATAGATTTGAGATTAGCTGTTGGTATGTGTTCTTTTATTTATATAAATTAGTATTTGATAAATAGTTTATAAAACTTCATTTTTATTATAACATATACGCAAGCCGCTATACTACGCGTCGCTAGCCTGACGTAAGCGCAATACGTCATAAACATGTCGAATGCATCGGTGACGCGAACTCATAAGATTTTCTCCTATTAAAAATCGCTCAATATAACTAAAGATGTTTTCAATTGAAAAAAGCAGCGAAGTTATAGAATAATATAAACATTACGTAGTTCTCGATCCATCGCCGCGATCAAAACAACACACATAATGAATTATTTTCTATTTTCATCAATTGTTAAGATTTAATGTTATTGTGTTTGGAAACTGAACATCCGTCCATAATAAAACTGTCCGTTTGTTTATATGTTATATTTACGGGCCACTGAACGCTTGGTTCAGCGGGTGTTGCTTCCAGTATTTCAGTTTGAGTGACTGGTACATTTTTTGCCTACCTCTTAAAAACGTAACTAAAAGCTAAAAATACAGTTTAGACATTATATTCCACAAGCGTAAATAATTGAATTCGTTAATGCAGTCGTCGGAAACAGTCTAAACTAAAGCCTACAGAAAATTTGTGTAGCTAAAAGATCCTATAGAAACATATAGTGGAAACAACAAAATAATCCCAAGGAGGGTTGATGACAGGCAGGCGGCCGATCGTAAAAATTAAGCCAAATCATACATCACAACATGACAAATATGTTGTACCGACCCTACTCAGGTGGGATAAGGGTAAGAAGAAGAAGAAGCGTAAATAATTGAATTCCTATTTCAAATTTAGTATGTCAAAAGGTATGGCGTGCGATAGCCTTCTTCTGCGAGGAGGTCGGAAGTCATCTCGCTGAAGGAAGCGGCGGAGAGAGCCCTTGAGGTAGACCCTCTAAGTGCCCCTTTCCGCCAACGAAGGACCGACGAGAGCAGGTGGCGACTTCTCCACTCCTCCCGGACCTAGGGAATAGGCAGTGAGCCCATCTCCTAAATGTACAGGTTCGGCTGATGAAGGGAGACAACTGATGTGTACCCAGTCTGTCTCCCTTATAGGTGGGAACCCGGTGGTCACCTTACCTACAAAGTAGAGTAGCCAGTACGATCCTTTGCCGCGCCAACAGAATGGTTTTACAGAATACCCCAATCTCTCTTCCGGAAGGGTGAGTATCCTAAAGGGATATCCCCACGTTAATAAAAAAAAACTAATAAAG
This sequence comes from Antheraea mylitta, assembly GCA_014332785.1. Taxonomy (NCBI): domain Eukaryota; kingdom Metazoa; phylum Arthropoda; class Insecta; order Lepidoptera; family Saturniidae; genus Antheraea; species Antheraea mylitta. The sequence goes on along the minus strand of JACEII010000075.1, from coordinate 1,244,848 downwards.
ATAGTAAGAGACAACATTAGGAGGAGGTAGAGCCACAATGAAGCTACTACTGGTTTCGGAATGAATGGGTCGGCTCGCCCAGGGTAGTACCACCCTTGCACAGAAAACCGACGTGAAATAACAGTGCTTGCGTTGTTGTGGTTCGTTCAATCTGTGAGAGCGCCCGAGGCTCATTTCCCCTCTTCCCCCTTCCCCACTCCAACACAAGCTGGCAACGCACTTGCCCCTCCCCTGGTTTTGCTAGTGTCTATGGACGGCGGTGATCACTCACCAATTCGTTTGCCTCCTATGATGAAAAAAAAAAACAGACAGACAGAATGAGCGTCTCCAACTCTCCAACATTTTAATACTCGTTTATCTATGCAGTCTAATTAGTCTTAATCGTCGACCAGTATAAAGTCCAGCACATAATAACTGAGCTACGGCTACATGACGTTTGAATGCGTAATTATCAACCATATATGAAATGTCGACAAAGTTGAAAAATATGTGTAAACGAAACTGTACCTAATATGTAACGGGTTTTAGGCTTATTATAAAAAATATTTCTCAGATACCAATTGGTTATAAGCTTGTGTCTCTGGATAGTTTGGATTCACAATTGGAAACGGTAGATGTCGCTGTTATAGGGTTTATTAAGTTTTTACGTGTTTAAAAATACAATTGAAACCGGTAATAATCGATTTGATGCAGACGAAGTTGCACGGGTCAACTAGTAATTCATATATTGATATCATATATATATTTCTCGGGAATCTTTATCTATTGTTTACCTCCCGTCTAGCTGATTTCTTTAAGAAGGGCATCAAAAACTACCACTGCGTTGGCAAAGATGCACTGATTGCATGGGTGATTACTTCGATTAATACAAATAAAAAATACATGAAAAAAATTCGTTTAAATATTTTCATACAAAACGGCAATTTCATAGGTAAAGACCTAATATATGCTTACACTAATATTATAAAGAGGTAAAGTTTGTGAGTTTGTGAGTTGCGACGTTGTGGTGTTGTAGGGGCTAATCTCTGGAACTACTGGTCCAATTTAAAAAATTCTTTCAGTGTTATATAGCTTATTTATCTAGTATGATTAGGCTATATATCATCAGGCTAAGACCAATAAGAGCGGAGTACGAATGAAGAATGTTTAAAACTCGGGGTTTTTTTGTCTCTTGAGAGCTTCCGCTGCGTGTTAGCGTTAGCCCAATGTATCTGGTTGTGAAGTTTTTACCATATTAGATCACAAAGTCATTTAAAAAATTATGAGCTTGTGGTCATATGCTAAAATCTAAGTACACAACAAGTTTAAAAAAATGTATATCTAATTGGCTAGAGAGACTTAACTCGAGATAACATCGTAAACTGCCGATGGACTATAGATATGTCTCTATCAGCATATGCACGGAAATGACCTAACATTTGAACCTGAGCAAAAGTAAACATTAGATTAATTGTGTATAATAATTGGATAAATAACAGAATTATAACTAGCAATTGATCTTGACTTTCTACGAATAAATAACCAGTATAAACAACTAGCCAATCCCCGCGACTTGGTCTGCATTGATAAATATCTCAATTGTTTATTTATATGTCAAAAGAGATTAGGCAGCGTTTTCCAAGAAAGTTTCCAGGCGGCTTGTTTTTCCGACACTTTCAACAATGATCGTTATATTGCAATCAATTTGCAAAAAAAATTAACATATTATATACCTAAAACGTTACTTGTGAATCACTCTATCTGTTAATAAGAAAGAAAGAAAGAAATTGTTTATTCTTGGAACAACCATACAATAACCTTAAATTAAACAAATTAATTAGACAAAATATAGTGATGCAATTAA
>JACEII010000075.1:1192956-1210644 GCA_014332785.1 Antheraea mylitta | reverse complement strand
TTCTCTCGCATATTTGTGACGTCACATAATATTAAATAGAATCAATTTGAATCTTACAGTTATACAAGTAGGGTTGCAAAGGTTTTTGAGTAGGTATTTCGTTAATAGTGCAAAGATCGCGTTTTGTGTGCCCGCGTATTTCGTTTAGATTGACATTTTAAAACTCGCAATATCTTTTGAATGTAATGGCCGATTTTAATAATTCAAAAAGTTATCTACAGGTACTGAAACAGTCTTACTTTAAAAATAATTTATTTGTATATGGATTAATATATAGACATGAATAACATTCTTTTACGCATGGTATAGTTTTCATTAAAATTTATTTCAAAAATGTAGTTATAGTGACATAATCACAATAGGTAGACATATGGTACCAGGAGGTTTTTTATAGATAATAATATGTTCTTTAATATTGTAGAACATATTTTTGTTCTATCATTTATAGTTATCGGGGCGCATGCGATGAAATACATTTTATGCCAAATTGTTTTCATACCTTTGATTACATTATTGAAATTTTAGTAGAAATCCCAATTTTTTTCTAAAAAAAATATAGACTATGTTACTAAGGGTCTTTTTTTTCGAATTGTCTACGCTATTGTCACAGCAAGGTCTTAACAGCTTCACCGGACTACTAAGGCGAGCGCTTAAGGCACTCAGCCGATTTTATTTTGGCAACCAGCTCAATGGTGCACGACACACCTCGGCTTGGCTGTTGCCTGTTGCATGCAAAATCGCGACCTATCTTAGCTAACTATTCATATATGTATGAGTTTTTGAAACGTATATGTGTACCAAGCATACACGCCTCAACAACTCCTCCATATATTTATTATCGGAAAATTGAGAGTTTTTCAGTTCGATAAAAAAAAATAGTAAACCCTTCCACTTTCATGTGTAAGCGTGTAGCGTGCACGTGTGTGGGGGTGATCGTGTAGTGTTGTAGCAGTAATGTATATTACTAGGTATGTTACTAAGGGATAATGTAGCATTGTAATGGTAAATGAATTATCGAAATCCGTTCAGTAGTTTGAGTTTATTCATAACTAACATACAAAAATACTACGATTCCTCTTTATTATAATGGTTTAGAAAAATAATTTGAATCTTATGCTTTACTGATAGGGTCGTTAATAGTGCGTAGCTTGTGTGTAATCACCACGAACGTCGCCATGGCCGATTTAAGTTTAGGGTGCGCCTATAGATGTTTTACATCAAAAATCACATATAATCTGGGTATATGTTTGAGTGAGACCGGGGATAGTTTGGATTCACAATTGGAAACGGTATTTGTGGCTGCAATCGGGTATCAGTTTTATTCAATTTTATCGCTTTTCAAAATACAATTGAAACCAGTGATAACCAATTTGGTGCAGACGAAGTTGCACGGGTCAGCTAGTAATAAATATTATATACTTTGTCTGCGTAATTATTATAAGAATTATCATAATTCCTCTATTTATCATAATATCTATCTAATATCGAAAGAATTTTTTAAATCGGACCTGTAGTTTTAGTGTGCTTAATCAAACAAACAAATCCTTCAGCTTTATAATGTTAGTATAGATAGATTTTTATACTAGTTGGTATATAAAATATCACACATAAAAATATTATCCCTGCACACAGGTAACTCGCTCTGTGTGTGGAATTAAGATGAGCGCTAATGGAACTCTGCTTTTGTTTTTAAAAGCGGAAACTCTTGCATAAGATCTCCACCACAACGCCGGGCAGCAGAAAGGAGCCGAACCTGAGGGGGTAGGTTGAGGGACCCATCTCCTCATTGCACAGGTTCGGTAGACTAGGGGAAGCGGCTGGCTGTGTACTCAGCTTGCCTCCCTATAAAAACGTAGCCTGGAGACCAATACCTTGCCAGGCTGTGGTAGGGATGGTTTCTCAGGAAAGAGCCAAACCGATCCCTAGCCGCCCCTAACATACGACGGACGGTACACCGTTGGATTTTAGTCCGTGCGAGTCGGATATAACCTACTCTCTTCCCCGAGAGAGTGGGTATCCATAAAGATTTTCCCCACGTTAATAAAAAAAGTCAAATCTCTATAGATTAAAAACCCTATGGAAAGCGGTAACTCCTTGATCATTTGCGGGGTGGTAGGGTTTTACAGCCCGACTGGGTCGCAACCACCATGTATATGGCGAAAAAGCCCGTAATAGTGATTCGCTTCTGCGGGTCGCGGTTCGGGATCAGCCTGTGCATATCCAGCTTATTACAGGCCGGCATGATAGTGGCGACCGGCCGGCGATGGACAGTGTGTCAAGCGGTAGTCGCTATTATTTTTGGATTGTACTGTGCTTACCATCAGGCATAGTGCAGTCACTTTGCTGTGCTACAATACAAAATAAAAATAAAGAAAATATTCTTTCGCTCGCTGATTAACTGACTTCAGTATATATATTTTTTTTATCTTGTTTTTTCTTCTTCGTCTTATATATAAAATCAATGTTTGTCCTCAATGCATGCCGAAACTACTGATCAGATTGTGACAACATTTAGTAGGGTGTTCTGGAGACGCCTGAGAGGGTTCCTGGCTCAAAAAATGTATATAGAATACACTTATATATCTTTATTTATAAGTTTCTTTGTACGTGTGTATGTAACTGAACTGAAACTGTGGATCCGAGAATGGTTTAGGTTCACAATTTGATTCGGAAGGTGGCGCTGCGGTTGGCTTTTAGGATTTTTTTAATTATCAAATCAGGACAACGTCCGCAGGGACCGCTAGTATATATATAAATGTTTTTTTTTTTAAATATAATAATGAAATTGTTTGCTTTAAATAAAGAAAAGGTTTTTTTCTTATTGGAACTTTTTACACTGCATTTCAATATTATTTTGAGATTATTAACATATCTATGTATAATATCTAATCTATCTATCTATCTAATACCTTAAACGAGCAATTCTTGTATATTTTTATATTTGTATATATTCAGGATCTCGGAAACGGTGTCATCTATTTACCGTGAAGCTTAGTATGTAGGTAGTTTCGGGGACAATAAATCGATCCAACTAGATTTTATTCATAGCAAACTTTTTATCTGAGCTTTCAGACAATGAAAAAATATACCTAGAATATACGCCACTGTCAAACCAAAAATAGCTCGGATGGAAATCGGCTGCTTCGAAAATCCGTGTAACCCCAGTTCGAATCCGAGTGACAGCAAAAGAGATATATTTTTCTAATATTTTTTTTATTTGTAAAAAAAATCTAATTTTATAAGGCAAACCCAACAGTTTATTTTAATTTAAAAAGGCTTTTTAAAGAACCGAGCTAGGCTCGGTCGCCCAAGTACTTTCAATAAAATATAATTAGTTATAGCTTCGCGGAAAAAGATGACGCCGTTTCCGAGATCCTGCGGCTTAAAACTGCGGGCAACAAACAAAAATTGTCACATATCAAGTGTCAAGTACGCTTAGCTATTGTTATTCCAAATTAGATCATTGCACCCATACAAAGATAGGGCGAATCGCTACTCATGTATAATGTATAGCATTTTCTCGTTGGTCTTATGTCAAGGGTGAATGAATGCCTTCGACAGACTATGTGTGGGACGAATCCCTCAATTGCGTACTATAATGACGTCAGAATTACGTCATGAAAGCGCGCTGCGTGATCGTTATATGGGACATCAAATATTAATGGAGTAACCTATAGACGCCTCGTTTAATTATTTGGATTTAAATGTCATTGTTACCAAGCTGAAGCTATTTTTAGACAATTTCCACTTTTAGCTAGAGTTCTTTTTTTTCTCGAACTGACTACGCTATTGACCTAGCAAGGTCTTAACAGCTTCACCTGACTACTAAGGTGAGCGCGTAGGGCACTCAGCCGAAAGTCGACTGATAAGTAACTCAAGGGTACACGGCACACCTCGGCTTGAGCTGTTGCCTGATACGTGCAATTCGCGAACTATCTGAGCTGACCCAAGCTAATTATTCATACATATATGAGTTGTTGAAACATATATGTGTACCAAGCATACATACCAAAACAACTCTTGTATATATTTCGTATCTAAACTATTCCAGTTCGATAAGGGAAAGAAACAAAACCCATCCACTTTCATGTGTAACCGTGTATGCGTGCACGTGTGTGGAGGTGATATGTGTAATGTTGTTGTAGTGATGTAAGATTTTGTGTGAGTGTGTCGCGCGAGCAGTGCACTCAAGGGATCTACGCCGAGAGAACGGACTTAGGCTTCAGCCGCTGCCGAGAGGGACCTAATCTGATGCTAGAGTTCGTATTAAAACAAAAAAGTCAAGAACTTTTGTAAGGGTTTCCGACAAAAATATATGGAGGAGTTGTTGAGGCGGATATGCTTGGTATTCATATACGTTTCAACAACTCAAACATATATGAATAGTTAGCTAGGTTAGCTAACATAGGTCGCGATTTTGCATGCAACGGGCAACAGCCAAGCCGAGGTGTGCCGTGCACCCTTAAGCTGGTTGCCAATATAAATCGGCTGAGTGCCTTAAGCGCTCGCCTTAGTAGTCCGGTGAAGCTGTTAAGACCTTGCTAGGTCAATAGCGTAGTCAGTTCGAGAAAAAAAAAACTTTTGTAAGGACTCTGGACAGAAGTGAAAACATATAACAATGGAATAACTGTGTCTTTTTTGAATTTTTATTTTAGTTAGAGCCTAAATTATTTAAATTTAATAATTAGTAAATTGAAATTTTTGACATAACGCTGTTTTTCATATTTATTGATATTAGAAGCAGTAATTATATACTTCATTAGCTGTGCCTGTGACTTATTTATTTATTTTAGGGACGTCAACATAACAATACACTAGTTCATATACTTTAAAAAGTACGTCTACTATTTTTTTCTTTAAAAGAAAAAGGTCTATTCTGACACATTATAAATGTAATGTTATCTACCCAACTTCGATGCGGTTCGAGACACGAGATACTAGCGCCACAATATTAAAGATACATAAATGAGAATTATTATAATTATATAGATTTCAATGAGTCATTTCAATAGGAATTGATATTGTTGATTTATTACTTGCATAACATTAGTTTGACGATTATCATAATCTTTTTTTTAACTTTATTTTTGGCAATTAATCTTTCAGATTATTACTGCCATCATCACGTAGTCGATAATAGTACAAGCGTCGTACAATCACTTCAATATTGCGTCGTGTGAGTCAATATTCTAACAAGATGGTGGATCCCTTGTTAGAACCTGCTAGGGAGTTTTTGTGGCATCTCAGAATTTCATGCTCCGTGGTATTATTTTCTATTCACTTCACTTATGCACAATAAACCAACTAGATTACGTAAAACTCCACCAAATTTACAAAATATAGAGTCCAATAACACAAGATTATGAATAAAACATAAAATCCACCACATGACAGACCAAAATCCCGCCAAAAATTCCTATCATAATCTTGCAGAATTGTTAATTAATAGTAATTGCTTTGACTTCCATAGTTTGACCTATAAAGAGCTAGATGTCTCTACTCTACACACATATATCTAAACATATATCAGATACATAAATAACAATGATTTTATATAGAATTGATGTACGTTAATAATATTAATTTGTTCGTTAATTATTATCTTTGTTTTACTTTCAACATGTAGCAGAATTATAAGTAAATGGTAATTTTAATTTATATAGTTCGTCTTATAAATTATATAGTTTGACCTATAGAAGGCAAGATGTCGGTGTTATCTACGCATTCCTTTGTGAAAAATTGTGTAAGCTGTAACTCTGGCCAAATAAAGAGTTTTTTTTTCTCGAACTGACTACGCTATTGACTTAGCAAGGTCTTAACACCTTCACCGGACTACTAAGGCGAGCGCTTAAGGCACTCAGCCGATTTTATATTGGCAACCAGCTCAAGGGTGCACGGCACACCTCGGCTTGGCTGTTGCCTGTTGCATGCAAAATCACGACCTATCTTAGCTAACCTAGCTAACTATTCATATATGTATGAGTTGTTGAAACGTATATGTGTACCAAGCATATACGCCTCAACAACTCCTCCATATATTTATTATCGAAAAATTGAGAGTTTTTTCAGTTCGATAAAGGAAATAAAGCAAACCCTTTCACTTTAGTGTGTAGCGTGTAGGCGTGCACGTGTGTGGGGGTGATCGTGTAGTGTTGTAGCAATGATGTATATTTGTGTATCACCGTATCGCGCAAGCAATCCACTCAAGGGCACCCTACCGAGGGATCGAACCTAGGCTTGAGCCGCTGCCGTGGGAGGCATAATAGGGTGTGCGGGAGCGAAATTAACCCGTAGACCACGGCGGCGTGATCTGTGGTTACGCGGGCATGGGCGTGAACACGCTCTGTTTCGAGGGACAGGCTGGTACTGATCGTTCGCTGACGTGATTGAATCAGGAGGGTCGGTAAAAATGTGTCGCGGACGTCTTTTATATCGCCCAGCGTTGGGTACGGGTTCGTAGTTTGCGGCGGATATCACTAACGGACTGGGATGATTCGCGGTTCTCTCGAAATGACTATTCGTGAGTGATTTTATATACGCCCAGATGGATGGCATCTCCAGGTCCCTGTGGAGATCCGCATTCCGGACGTCATTTGGGGCACCGGTGATTTTACGCAGAACCAGGTTCTGCAGAGTCTGTAATTTTTTAAAGTTTTTCGCGTGGACTATACGTCATAATCGGACGGATACAAATCTTATATAATGTGAGCTTATGTCTGAGAGACATTTTGCTCTTCTGGCAAAGTTGTTTACATGTGAGTCGAATTTTAAATGCCTGTCTAATGTGACGCCGAGATACTTGACCTCGGTGGTACAAGGTATTTCGGTTTCGTATAGCCTTATGGGCTTTAAACTGTTGACGCGACTCCTAGGGTTCAAGAGTATCGCGGAACTTTTTTCGGGGTTAATCAACCAATAACCAATCACCGAGTGTGCTAACGACTTTTCAAAGCGATTCCTGAGGTGATCCGGCCGCCAGCCAGAAACGTAGATAACTGTATCATCAGCATAACGACCTACCTCAACTCCCGGGAGATTAGGTAGTTTGCGGATGAACAGGCTGAAGAGGGTGGGCGGGAGTATTGAGCCTTGTGGCACACCTGAGCGTATTGGGTGGGACGATGACAGTTCACCGTCCACTCTAAAACGGAAGGTTCTATCGGTGAGATAATCACAGATGATATGAACTAACCTATCGGATATACCGGCTAGACTTAGCTTGTATACGAGCCCTTGGTGCCAGACCTTGTCGAAGGCCTTGGCGACATCGAAAAAGACTGCTATTGTACGTTTCGGATTAGTGTTTTTCACGGGCGGATGCGGATCGGTATTGAAATTAGAAAAAATGTACTGCGTGAAGCGGTGTACTTGGTCTGTGCAAGAATGTTTGGTGCGAAATCCAAACTGCTCAGGCTGTATTAAATTGAGATCTGTAATCGTGACCTGGAGACGGTTCAGAAGGAGCCGCTCGTAAAGTTTACCTAAAGTATCGAGTAAACTAATGGGGCGATAGCTAGCGGGAAGCGTAGCTTTCTTGCCGGGCTTGTGAATACCTATCACTACGGCCTTTTTCCAGACGGCTGGAAAGTGACCATGGGACATGGCCGCATTGAAGATGCATACCAGTAGAGCTATGATGCGAGCAGGAAGGAGTTTCAGAACCTCGTTCCTGATCCCATCGGGACCTGGGGACTTCCTAGGCTTGAGACGCTTAATAAAGAGTGAAAATAACTACGAAGTATTTATTGGCATTTCTCACTGCATCGACCACGTGTTATACACCCTGCTAACAGTAGTCATATTTAGAGATAACCACGGCCTGCTCCAACAATAAATTAAATATTAATAAAACTAGGTATCAAACTATTTTACATATTTAAAGGTTTAATGTAAAAATACAAAAACAAGGAAATTTAAACAGAAAGAGAAAAAAAGTAGTCAAACTAATTGATACTCTAAAATTATACTTCGCGTGGACCCTGATGTAGAAAACAATGATTAATAAAGTCGACCGAATGTATTAAGTCCATTTACTTATCTACTTTTCTCTCGTACTTACGCCGCGTCGTCATTAAAATTACAATAACTTTTAATATAGCGAATCGATTTTAATGAAACAAAGACTAAGTTATTCTCGAAAATATGTTTCAGGATTTTCTTGGTGTGATTTTATTGTAAACTTAGTACTTTAGCAGTGATGCGTGTTCATACAAACAGACATTTCTAAAAATAATTGAAATCTATTTTGTTACTTATTCCAAGACACCTGAAACAATTTTTTTTCACGAAAATCGAAAAATCACATACAGTAGATTTGATGATGATGATGATTGGTCCGACCGGTTTCGGCCATGGCGACCACTTTGACCCCTAAACTTATAAGCGGCGCTGGTGTGCTCGAAGATGGCTTATGTAGCCTATCTTCGTGGCGAAACTTCGTGAACATTGAGGACACGTGAGTACGCCGTTCTCAAAATCATATGTTATGGCAGCAGGAGGCGAGCCTTTAACTGGTCGCGTTTGGTATCAAGGTCAGCTTTACGCTGAGCCTCGAACTCGCGTACTTGGCTGTTTACCATCCTGCGCCATTCTGGCCGTTGTGCTGCCAAACAGTAGATTTACATTCTTATTATATCTATATGTCATATAGTTTATTAATTAACCAAATGTATGATGGACTGCACAAGATTATTATTATTATTATGCACTGATTACATTTACAAACATTTAGTGAATGATAGTGATGTCTGGAATTGACTCCTCTCTGTGCATCCTCTATAAGCTATTGTATGATGTATTGGAAATATATGTAAAAAAAATGTACCAGATCGAGTTTCTTGCAGGTTCTTCTCGATGGCTGGGTTGTTTGTCCGAACCGGTGGTTGTTTTAGACTTTCATAAGCGCCTTATTAGGGCCTAAACTGAATAATGTATTTTTGATTTTCATTTTTGACACAAGCCGCTATAATACACATTGTTAGTCTGACACAAGCGCAATACGTCACGAGCATGTCAAGGTCATCGGTGACGCGATCCATAAATTTATTCCCTACCAAAAATCGTTCAACGCGGCTTAAGATGTTTTTACTTCAGAAAACATAAGAATACGTAAATCAAGTATTTATTAAAAGATACTGCAATTACTATAAATAATAATAGCCACGAATAGTTAAAGTTATCTATTTGGGCTGTTTCATTGTTATTTCGATACTAACTTCTGCCCGCGACTTCGTTCGCGTGGAATAACTTTGGGCTAACGGTAACACGCAGCGGAAGCTCTCAAGAGGAAAAATACCCGATTTTTGAACATTCTTCATTGGTGCTCCATTCCTATTTGTCTTTGCGTGATAATATATAGCCTATAAACTTTCTCGATAAATGAGCTGTATAACACTGAAATAAATTTTGAAATCGGACCAGTAATTCCTGAGATTACTCCCTACAACGTCACAAACTCACAAACTTTACCTCTTTATAATATTAGTATAGATAGATGCTCTCCATTACGTACATACATATTTGACAGGCTCAGATTTAATGACATAATAGAATTACGACCTCTTCTCTAAAGAATCCTTGAGTTTGTCTCCACACAGTATGGGCTTATAAAAATAGTACCTGGACGACTGAGCCTAACTCGGTTCTTTAAAAACATTTTTAAATTAAAATAAGCTGTTCGGTTTCCCTCACAAAATGAGCATTTTTATCAAAACAAATATATTAAAAATATTTATTTTTTTGCTGTCTGTGTACTCGGATTCGAACTGTGATTAGACGGATTTTCGAAGCAACCCATTTTTATCTAAGCTTAACTAACTTAATCTTTATATTCTAGCTATATTTTTTCATTGCCTGAAAACTCAGTTGAAAAAGTTTTCTATGAATGAATTCTAGCTTGATCGATTTGTCGTCCCCGAAACCACACACATATTAAGTTTCACGGAAATCGCTCTCGCCGTTCCCGAGATCCTGAATATATAACAATATAAAAATATACAAGAATTACTCGTTTTAAGGTATTAGATTATTAATCCTGAGTTTATACCCATATGATCTGCGTATAGTATTTTCCCCGAGAATCCTATGTCTGTCCTAGTCAAGTCGTTTGCGAGCCAGTAGAGTTTTTAAATTGTGATGACGTGTATTCGCTATCAAGACTGACTTACGACTACTTATTTGTTAACTTAAATCTATAAGATTCGTTCTGGACAACCGGGATGTAGGATGAGCTTGTCGCTCGTCTTACGTTGTAACATAAGAATATATTATGCTGGCTCGGAGAGTCGTCGGACTTAACTGCCTTGCTGTGAAGTTTTTTGATGTGGAACATCTATAGGCAGTGGGTAAACCTGATTGTTGGCGTGGCGACGAAAAATACGTACATTGCACTATTAACGATATACTCAATTTTCAACCCTATCTTGTAGGCCACTAGGCTGCGACGACCTAGCGCCCTTTGATAAATGTCGCCAAACACATGGCGTCAGCGCCTAGTTGAATTTTTGTATTTAATAAAAATGAATATTTATGTAATAAAAAAACAAACAGTTAATGGAACATTTTTGTAATGCTTTATCTTTTCATTGATCTATAGCTAATTCCTGTCGTAATCAGTTCTTTTATGCATATAACCTATAACTAATACAAAACAATTTTGACGGCTCAATTTTTTTTTTGTTTATTTTTTCGAACATGAAAAGTTGAACATTTATTTAAGCGACATCTAAACTATATTGAAAGAACTAGAAAGTTAACACGTTCATACAAGCGTACTATTTTTAAAACTACATTTATTCGACAATAGATGTCTCACTATTAACAACTATTACTCACGAGATGGCATTAAAACTCAAATATAAGTAATAACAGAAGCTTAGAATTTAAAAAAAAATTATGCATTCCAATGAATATATTATGTTATAATTATCACTAATATTGTGTTAAAACTTATGGAAAGCTATATTTTTATAAATATTCTACCTTCCATAGACAGAGAACGCATCTGTCTTTTTGGCAATACAATATAGGATATGCTCTTAAAAACACTCTGTCTGCAATTGAAATTCCCGTGTAAATCAATTCAGCAGTTTTATAATTTAGAACAAATAAATAATAAAATACTTCAATTATCTTTATTTTTACATGACTGTAGCGAGAAATAAAACAATAGCATTATTCATTTGTACCGTTATATTTTTAAAGAAAGTTTTATAAATTTTAATGACGATAATAAAGTTGTATTTTAACATAGTAAAACTGGGACATATTGACCTCTGCTCCCAATTCTTCATAATATTATGCGTCCCTTCGTACATCTTCAACCAGATCTGGATCTGGAAACAGACAGAGAAAGTTAGAGAGTTAGAGAAAGTGAGTATATCGCTTTTCTCTTACGGACGATTTCTACCAGTTAACTCCTACGCAAGCCGCGTTAAGTAACTCCGTTCTAAAAACAAAAATGTAAACTTAACTAATGCGTTCTAATCTGGTAAAAAAATATTCGAACACACACACACACACACACACACACTCGTATACAATAGAAAGGAACAGAGAAAGTTTGGGTAGCATAAAGCGGGTATAACGCTTTTTTCTTACGTGACGATTTCTACCAGTTAACTATTATGCAAGCAGAGTTAAGGAACTTCGTTTTAATAACAAAATTATAAGCTTAACTAACAGGTTCTAACCTGATAAAAGACAAGCGTGATCTACATATCCCCTTAGAACTCTTCCCATAGAATTTTCTGATATTTGAGAAAAATATTGGTGTCGACATCCTTCATCTGCGTATTTCAGACCTTCAGACACTTGTCTTAAAATCCATTCCTCCATGTAGAAGACGCTTCTCTTCATCTTCCCACCGACGACAGACCGCCGGCCCGGAAAGTTAGCAGGCTATACAGTCTCTCCGAAATGTTGTAATGCAGTACTATACAACCTACTACCTCACCGAGCCGACGGTTTTAAGCAGACTTGCGTTCTTCATTGTCCCCTTTACTTGCGACAAAAAAGTCGTCGAGTTTCGATTTTAAATTGACACATATACCAATATACAAACGACAGAACACATTTGTTAAAGAAGTAACTATGGAGAAATTAAGTTACATAATTTTTAAGACTTAAAAGATAAATCTCAAGGGTTTTGCCAAACAATGATCAAATATAATCTATTTACACATACGATGTTATAACAAAAAAATTAAATTCGTATTGAATACTTGCTTTAGAAAGGTTACGTTTTAAATGCACCACGCTCGCTAAATGTTCGCCATCTTGCACTTTTGTCTCGCTTTAGTTAGGTTAGGTTAGACTTGCGAGAAAAGGATAACGCGAACTTGCCTCGGGCGAGCGCGGTGCATTCAGTGCGAAACCTACTTAAAGCAAGTGTACGTAATACGTATTTAACTTTTTTGTAATAGCACCGATGTATATATTGTATGTATAATGAGTTTTATATCTTGTGAGCATAAAATTAAAACATAAATAACTAATATATAGTTAAATTATGCGAGTTATGATCTACAATTAAACAAAATATATTCTTAGAGAGTCGTTTCTTATAAATACTAATGAAATTAATAATTAAAAACACCTAAAATAATTTGAAAAAAAAAAATGAGAGTATGTAACCGTCACACGCGATTGAAGTAAAACCACTTTTAATTGTATGATTTTTATTATTATTCAATTTAAATTTTACTGCGTTCTTTTCTATATTTTATTTATTTTATAACAAACAGTTGCTAATAAAATTTCCTGTATTTATTATGTTCCATATTAGCTGATAGATGGCAGTACAGATAATAAAGCTTTGATTTAATTAATTACTTACTTACATTGAAACCAGATGGCAGCACGGTTGCGCGCCCATATATACATAATTAATTCTATTGTATGACTTTTATTATTATTCAGTTTAATATATATATTTTTTCAACATTTTTTATTGAGTTGTTTATAAACTATTTATTGACAAAATCAAAAATATTTAATAACCGTATGGTACAGATTGATACGTGACGACATATTGCCGTAACGGACTTCCGTTGCATTGTCGTACAGTTACCTGCTATCCGCACCTAAAGAAGTTTTACTTCAAAAAAATTAATTATCAACTAAAGTACAGAGTTTTAGTTATTATTTTCAACTTATAAGAAATTGAATGTTTTAGATTACATTTTTACATTAAAGAATTTTGTTCATGAAAGAAATTACATTAAATAAAAAAAACACAGTGTGATTATAAAACAACGAAAATCATATAAAAATAAAGATACAATAAAAAAAAGGAATTAAAAAAAAATCAGAAGAAAAAAAAACGAAGTGTCGATGAATTCCCGCCAAAACTGCGCCCGCGTATCACCAAACTTGTGTGGGGCCGTCTTCGCGATTGCACGGTCGTACCACATCGCGATTTTTTGTCGCACAACTACAACTACGAATCCTTAAGTACGATTAATTCCACATACAACCATTCGATCCCACACAAGCGAACAGTACGCCAGAATAGTCGCGCGACAAAAAATTAGACATGCATTTGTACGGCCCGCAAGTCGCGCGTCCCCGACGTGAAAAACGCACAAGTTCGGATCTACGGGTTCCAGTTAAAGGGGCCAGGAGCTAAAAGGCAGCAAAAAATAAGAATATAGCCAAATAAAATCAAAAGGAGAAACAATAAAGATAAATAATTGTACAGACAACAAAAACTTCCTAAAAAATATTTATACATTATTCTAACACAAGTAAATTAATTTATATTTAGAAAATAAATATAATTTATATTAATTTATATTATAGTGCAAACAACAATAATTTATAATAATAAAATCCAGTAGCTGAAACAAAATAATGAATTATATTTAAAATCTTATGGGCAATAAAGAATACATTATGGAACTTAGATGTAACTAATCTCAATTAGTCTTCGAATTTTATAAAGGGAACGAGTTATATATGAAAATATGATCTTATTTATACCAGGTGAAAGGTGAGACATTCGCAGTATTCTAGCATATGACACTTCATGGTCACACTTAACATATAAAATAATAATATTAAAACAAACACTAATAAACAACCAAGAAAACCTAAGTTAAAGTTTGTTCTAAGATTTACAAGAGTGTAAAGATAATCTAGGTGCAATGATCGGTGCCCAAAGCTGTAAGGGGCGACTCTGAGTTAATACCCTTCGCTAATGAAACGGACAACAAAACCTTTTGTTTTGTTCATACCCTTTCCACGTTCACTTTCAAGTGAAAGTGAAATCACCCGATGGTCATTGACGCTGTACTTTGACATAGATGTGTAGAGGATTGCGTATAATTTTTGTATTTTTCTAGATAACTAGGTTAAATATTAAGCACCTATTTTTTAAATTGATTTAGGACGAGAATCGAGTGTAGAGTATACTCCATAAATATTGCTACTGCCTATGCTTTCAACCTGTATACCTACATATCGTTACATAAGTATCAAAATTAGGTAAATCCATTTTTTATCTATTCATATAACATGTTAATTTTATTGTTAAGATTTCTAGTTTGTATACACTGAGAACGATGTTCAAATTTTGTCCATCCGTCCATAAGGTTTTTAGATGTCTTTTTTTTCATGGCCTTCCTATATTGTACAAATGTACAAAATTTGAAGATGTTACAAAATAACGTAAAATATTAGGAACGGATAAAATTAGATCTTAGTCCGTTTTGAAATCATCGAAATCAGGTTAAAAATACTGAATGTATCGGTATAGGAATATGACCCATCGAGGCGGGATTTCTTGTAGATTGTTCTAGACTTTTCCTTTAATTTAATTAACATTTTGCCGTTTTTTAAATATGTAAAGTGATCCGAGTGAAACAGCTAGTGTATATAAATAGAAAAATTGAGCCGTCACCGGACGCCTGGCAGGTGTGAAACATCGAAATTGTTTAGTATAATTTTAATTGTAGTCCGGTGAAGCTGCTAAGACCTTGCTAAGTCAATAGCGTAATCAGTTCGAGAAAAAAAATAGTATAAGTTATATGCATAAAAGAACAGATTAGGACAGGAATCCGCTATGGCATAATGAAAAGATAAAGCATTAAAATATGTTCCATAAAATAATGACTGTTTATTTACTTTACTAGATAAATATTCATTTTTATTAAATAAAAAATACAAAAATTCAACTAGGCGCAGGCGCAGTGTGTTTGTGTTTGTGACAAAACAGTTTGAATCTTATGTTTATACATATATAGAGGGTTGCAAATGTTTTTGAGTATTTCGTTATACATGTAACTATGTATGTAAGCATATAACTTTACAACGGTTGCACCTATATGAATAATTATTTTTCTATTGTGTTTATAATTAGCAGGAGAAGGTTTTCATGGTAGAAAATGTCTAAAAAGTCTCATCAAAATGCAAACAGTTTGAGTTAAAAACCTCTATATAAAAAAGTGAGTGACTATTAGAAAACTACTCATGCTGTATACATCTGAGTGCTTGGCTACGAAAGATACGGATGAGAGAAATTTATACCTTACAATTACCTACTTACCTTAAATAAGAATTTAGCGTGAATACTTATCGTTCAAGATACTACATGGTGAAGAGACCAGGAGACGTGCTCTTCTCATAGATAACATCCAACTTCAGAAGTGCAAACAATAACAATGGGTTATAGACATCATCTTTTGCTTCAGCACGGTCAATCAATTCTGAAAATTGAAAACGAAACTCATATACAAACTTATATATAAAAAAAATAACACTTGAAATAGTGAAATATATTCCATATAGGAATTTTAATACAAGATTCTTATTTATCGGTTATGCTACCCCCCTAAAGATTTTTTTTTCCAAGCTGAAAAAAAAATCTGTAGAGGAATTTAGTACAAAAGTAACTTAAAAGTATAACGGGTTACTTAGGCCACTTTAAATTAGACTAGCTGTTAACCGCGGCTTCATCCACAATGCTATCTCCAAAACGGTCGGAACGATTTTCACGAGACTTTCATCGGCGAATAGCGGACATTGTAACAAGTAATTTAATTTATTTTAATTTAGAGTAGCTGTTAACCGAGGCTGCTGTGTAATTTTGCTGATGATAAATCTCATTTGACACCATGATAGTATTTATATATCTAATGTATACGTTATATATTAAGTGGCGTGCGTGTCGTACTTATATATAACAATTGTTTTTAAAGAACATTTCTATAATTGTACATAGTCTCACAATTTTATAATTGTCTAATATAATTTAAAAAACGCGTGCAGAGCTACGCGTACAGCTAGTCCCTAATATTATAAGTTTTTTCTTTCCGATTTACATGTTGTGTTTTTGAATCATGCAATTTTAATTGCATGATTCAAAAATGAACACATGTATAGCTTAGCATAGTTTAGCTAGGTTAGATCGGGTTATTTCCGGTAACAGCCCAAGCCGAGGTGTGCCGTGCACCCTTGAGCATGTTACTTAAACAAAATCGGCTGAGTGCCTTAATCACTCGCCTTAGTAGTCCGGTGAAGCTGTGAAGGCCTAGTAAAGCCAATAGCGTAGTCAGTTCGAAAAAAAAATATAAGTTTCATATGAGGTCAAGTTCTATGGAAATTACGGAATATTTCAACTTGCTTAATAAAAACGACACTGGCAAAAAAATTAATGGGGCCCCTAGCCTTGTTTTGCCACGGAAATTATGCTACTTAACATGTTAACTACCAATATCCGCAATAAATTATAATCTGCGATGACAAATATCGTGTTATATAATTATAAAAAAGTGCTTCCAAAATCGATAACGTTTTGTGAGAAAATATTAGAGTTGACAATTTTTTACGGGATACATTTTAGCAAAAAACACTCATTAATAATATCTGCTCAACCCTGCAGAGAGACGGCGTGAATACAAGAAAAAAATCCGTCAAAGTAGCTACCGTATTGTATTACAAAGACCGTTTACGATTTAAAAAAAACAACAGGTGTGAGACGGTTCATTCTTTGCACAAAAATTTTTGCTCAAAAACACACAAAAAGTGAGTGAAAAAAAACTGTACAGTTAACTCTCGTGAGAAATACGGCAGATGGCTAAAAGCGGGTGTAATGAATTATTCTGTTTTTAATGTATTTTACAAGTAATTGGATGTTATTGGGTCACTACATCGTTTTTTTTTTTTTTTTTGTGAAGTAAAAACTTCCTTACACGCTTTGAGAGGTATTTTTTATGAAGTTATGATTTCTCGTCACGACATGCTTGTAATTGTGACCGATAATATTAATTACCCTTGCACAATTTGTGTTACGTATAATAATACTGGCGACCGAGCCTAGCTCGGTTATTTAAAAAACATTTTTAAATTAAAATAAACTGATAGGTTTGCCTCACAAAGTTAGCATTTTTTACCTAAAAATTAAAAAAAGATCTTTTCCTGTCACTTTAAACTGGGGTTACACGGATTTTCGAAGCAGCCGATTTCCATCTGAGCTATTTTTTTTTTTTTTGACAGCGCCGGCGAAATTTACTTTTATATACTAGCTATAATTTTTGATTGTCTGAAAACTCAGGTAAAAAAACTTTTCTATGAATAAAATCTAGCCAGATCGATTTATCGTCCCCGAAACCACTTATATACTAAGTTTCACGGAAATAGCTGGCACCGTTTCCGAGATCCTGAATATATAACAATATAAAAATATACAAG
>JACEII010000075.1:1168014-1191993 GCA_014332785.1 Antheraea mylitta | reverse complement strand
CATATATCTTCATATACATTCTCACTACATATATCTTCATATACATTATCACTACATATATCATCATCACGCTAAGACGAATAAGAGCAGAGCACCAATGCAGAATGTTTAAAAATCGGGTTGTTTTTCTCTTGAGAGCTTCCACTGCGTGTTAGCCCAAAGTATCCATTCCAGGCGAATGAAGTCGCGGGCAGAGGCCAGTGTCATATATTTTTACAAAACATAAATAGTTACATTGCACAGAGAGAGGCGTCATTTGCATATATCACAATTGTTCACATATTGATTCACCCTATAAATAGCCTTTAGATGTTAAAACCCCCTTGACATGGTTTACGATAATACAATTTACGATGCCGTGAAATATAAAAATAATCCGCCATTTTGAGATCTAGCTCTTAAAAAAAACCGAGGGGTTAAATAAACAGTCATATTTTTTGTAATTATTAATATTTTATTTTTGATTATGTCATATTTATTTCCTGTCGTAAATTATAATTTTATTCATATTCCTATGTTTCACTTCTGCCAGAAGTCCTACGACTGCTGATATTTTTATATAGTATTTTTGTCAACGGTACCGACCACCCTCTCTTAGAGGCTGCTGTTAATCGTTATTTTGGCACGAGATCTTCTTAATTGAAGCTATTATTAAGTGAGGAATTGTATCAGATTTCAGTTCAGTTGTGAGAAACTTCGGAAATAGGTGTTTTTAACCGATTCGTAATATAATAATAAGTATGCATTTTTGTAGGTGGTAAAGTCACGCTGAAGCTATTACTAGTTTCAGTATGAATGAATCGGCTCGACCGGGGTAGTAATAGTGTTTGCATTTTTGCATTTCGTTCGGTCAGTGAGAGCGCCGGAGACCCACATCCCCTATTTTCCCCTCTCACCTCCTTTTCCCCTCTCCCGCTTTTATGATATAAAAAAGGATTTAAAAAAGAGGTTTTCGATTTCAAAAATTTTTGTCCTCAGAGATTCGTTTTTTGTAAACAGATTTTGAAAATTCTTCTTTTATTGGAAAAGGAATATTTTTTAATAGTAATTCGAGGAACGTTATTACCTGGCCGATCTTAAAACTTGAGGAATAGATAATAAATGTAAAAAAAAATCGAAGAGTACATTCATTCTTTAAAACTGTATTTGAAGTAAAAAATTCAAAATCCTTATAAAAAAACATTAAATATTTTTGATTTATTGTTTTCTATTAAGGCGACGTAGAAATAAAAAAGATAAAAAAACCATGACCAAAAAACTTTTGAAAGAGTATCAAAAAAAATGTCAAATTTACCAGGACTTTGTTACATATTACAAAATAGAAAAAAGGATTAAAACCATTTATCTGATTTGAAGTGAACCCCATTATAGCTTTTAGACTGTGAGAGAGTGAGACATATTATGTAGTATTCTCTTAATGTACCCGAAATATATACAAAGAGAAAGCGAGATACAGAGATAGAGACGTCTACAAAAATATGTTGTGCTATGTTGTGTATATAAGAATATAAACCAGATTGTTTCTTGCCGGTTCTTCTCGATTAGTGAATTTGTCCGAACCGATGGTAGTTTTGACATAAAGAATTTTTTATTTAATTATTCAAGCCCAGCCCACCTTCGTACGAGATTATCGGCGTGAACATATCTACTAATACACGTTCCCAGTGAATCATCACGTCAGATGACGTATAACTGCTCGACTCCCAAAAAAACTTTACGTAACAGCCATGGGGAGTGATTAAAATAGCGACAGGTGGCATGGGTGGTGGGGGGTGGGGGGGTCGTCTGCTGCCCGTCTAGACAACGTGTGGGGGGCACGGCACGGGGGGAGCCGTCTAGACAGCTGATCGACTCGTGCTCTGTTGCTATGCAGCTTGTTCGAGCTTATCTCGCCTTGGTACATTTAATTTTTTTTTATAAGTGATGTGAGACGGCGACGGTCAATACTATAACGACAAGATAATTGTAGATAGATAATAGATACTGTATAGGATATATTTTACAAAGGAAAATGGAAATTCTGTATGCGACAAAATCACAGTGCGACGAAGTAGCATTCGTAAGTCGTTTCGATTGAAATGTAGTGTTTTTGGCGGGATCTTAGGTTGTCATGTAATGGATTTCATATTTTATTCATAATCTTGTGTTATATGACTATATATTTTGTAAATTGGGTGGTGTTTTACGTAATATAGTTAGTTTATTGTGCATAAGTGTTGTGAATGGAAAATAATACCGCGGGGCATGAAATTCTGAGATGCCAAGGGATCCACCACCATCTTGTTATAACATTGAAATAACTGCACGACACTTTACTTGAATATCGATCTCCTAACTTCTTCTGATAATTTTAAATCTAACTTTGACTTTATCAACTCAAAACTTGGACATATCAGAACTTTTTTTAAAATGATTATTCGAAGATTAAGAAGATAAAAAATGTCTGAAATATTATATAGAAGATTTAGCGCTTAAGCCTTTACATTAACTTGGCCATAGAAGAAAACAGACTAAAGAATACATAAGAACTATCCGTACTGACAACTTCAGAATTAGCAAAAGAAACGACTTGAAAATAAAAATAAAAAAGTTGGTTAAAAATTTACGAAATTTTATATAGAAGATTTGCGTATGCCTTTATATTAACTTGAACATAGAATAAAACTCACTATAGAATATTAAAGAACGACATATATTGACAACTTCAGAATTGGCAGTATGGATTAATTCCTTCACCTGTCCTATTGGACGAATATTAATTCTATTACTGTACATTTAGCTTTCAAGTTGAAAGAGCTTCTGATTTAAATTTCTATCTATTTTATGAAGCGTTCGCAGACCGTTCGTTATCTTGCTTTCTTCTTTTGCTTTGGTTAGGTTATACTTGCGAAAAAGGATAACGCGAACTTGCCTCGGCAGCGGTCGGCAAGTGTGGTGCATTTAATACGAAACTACCCAAACTTTTTTAAAACAAGTATTCAATGCTTTTTTTTATAGTAACACGGATTGTGCCGACACTACTTCAGTGAGATAAGCGTCAGTAAGTTACTAAATTCTTTTACTATCCAAAATTCAATGAGTTAAACTCACTATTCCTCTATCAGCTAAGAAAAAACAATGTAGTTATTACATTTAATAACTCTAATAACAAATAGAAGTAAGTTGGGGTGTAAGGGGTGTCGAATAACATCATAAGACTTGAGACACCCAAGCCAACCTCACCTGCACGTGGTGCACCCTGCTGAATAACGAACGAGGCAATGGCGCAAGCGGGGTGGTAGGGTTTTACAGCCCGACTGGGTCGGAACCACCATGTATATGGCGAAAAAGCCCGTAATAGTGATTCGCTTCTACGGGTCGCGTTTCGGGATCAGCCTGTGCATATCCAGCTTATTATAGGCCGGCATGATAGTGGCGACCGGCGATGGACAGTGTGTCAATCGGTAGTCGCTATTATTTTTGGATTGTACTGTACTTACCATCAGGCATAATGCAGTCACTTTGCCGTGCTACAATAAAAAAAAAATGTTACATAGAGGGTTTTGGACGCGCAAAGCGCAACAATAATGTTCTTGTTCATATAACAATGTTCCAACTTATCTAAACAGACATTCTGTCAGCGTACGTACTACTAACAATGATAATAAGTAACAAGAATAACTATAAGTTATCCAGTGTTAATACATCTGTACTTCTGTATGTAGATTCACTTCCCAATTTTGTCACAGAAATAGTTTTTTTTTCTCGAACTGACTATGCTATTGGCCCTGCAAGGCCTTTACAGCTTCACCGGACTACCACACAAATAGACATCATGTATGTAAACTCATTAGAAATAAATGAATGACACATTGATCGTGGGAAATTCAAAATAATTTGGTTCTAAAAATTGATCATCTCCAATGTTGTCGAGTTATTCGAATGTTGACGTCAGGCTTATTCTCTCAGTTATTAGTACATACACTAATAACAAAATAATAATAAGTAACGAAAATAAGTATAGGTTAATCTGTGTGAATAGATCTGTACTTTTGTATGTAGATTCACTTCCCAATGTTTTCATAGAATCAATAAACATTATGTATGTGAACTCGTTAGAAATAAATGAATGGCTCATCGATCGTGGGAAATAATTTTGTTCTAAAAATAGATCGTCTTCGGTGTTGTCGAATCATTCGAACAATGACGTCAGGCTTCCAGAATCTTCCACCTTTTTTATAGGAACAAGTACTTATGGAACTAAGTAGCTTAAGCAAGAACTTATGAGTACCACACTGCGTTTGATTAGAATTCTTTTTTACTGAAGCGATGATGATTTACTTGATAGCGTGTTTGGACATAGCGTTGATAGACGTAGGTTCGATTCCTAGCAACTGAGCTGGAACGCGCGGTGTAGGAAATCATCTGGATGAAGCTATAGCATGGTGGTAGGGGTTTTCCTACGCCCACCTGACTAGCTACCACCCTCGAGTTTGAAATCTATCGGCAAGTACCAGCCGTTGTGTTCTGACAGCTGTATGAGAGCCAACCCAGTTCTAGCTTTAACGTATTTACCATATTCACCATCTACCATTATCTACGTCACCATTCACCGTCGTATAAGCCAGTGTTCAGACGCTAAAAAACCTATATAGAAAACTAGTGGGCCCGTCCGACGTTTCCTGCCTTGATAAAAAATTTAAAATTCAACCGCAGCCCCACCTACCAGGTCCAATTGTGTATCTAAACCATTCTCAAATCCACAGGAACACGAACACAAAATGTCATCTAAATCGGTCCAACCGTTTGGGAAGAGCTCAGTAACATACACACGTACATTTACATTTCATCTCCCTTTAGCAAGATCTAATGTTGGTCAACATTGCCGTATGTATCGCATGCTTTCGTTTTATAATAGTTTACGTTTCAAATTCGATATTTTTTAAATGTTTCTTTGGCCTCAACTAGAAAAATAATTTATTTAAATGTTTAATTTAATTTAATTTTAGTTTTAATAACATATATTTGTCTTGTTAATTTATACGTCATGTCGTGTTCACCTTTAGTAGAGTTCGTGTCCATTTATGTTCACTGAACTTAGTTTTGTGGACCTTAAATAAAGAAATAAATATAAAGAAAATAAAAAATCATAACATCGGAGCGAATACATTCGTCGTGGAGAAAGTTTCTCCAATATGCTACAATTCGCTACAAAGTTACGCTACTGCGTATCAACTAATGTACCGTTACAATAATCGTCATGAACATTGGTATGTTCTAATATATGACTATTTCATGTGTCAGCAGTTAGTTTTATACCAAGACAGCGTATAATTTTTTAGTTTACTTTGGTAAATTCTTTTTCTAATTTTAACCATAAACAAGGTATAAAATGGTAGTATTTTGTACGCTCTTTTCGAATTTGGAACGAGATTTACACACCATTTTAATATAGATAACTAATTTAAATAAAATTGTTTATAACAAGACATAATTAGGTGGTAGGTCACCGACGTGAAGTAACAGTGCTTGCATTGTTGCGTTTCAGTCAGTAAGAACGCTGAGAGGTCAACCCCCCCTCTCCCTTTACTCTCATCCCTTCACCATCAACACAGGCTGACAACGCACTTGTGACTCCTCTGGTGTTGCTGGAGTCTATGGACGCCGCGCTGGTGATCACTTAACATAAAATGACCTACCTGTTTGTTTGTCTCCTTTTATATAAAAAAATGCAAACGAATTAGTGTGTTATATAATACTATTTTATTTTTATTTTTTTATTCTAGAGAATGGGGCTATGCAGGCCTTTAATGGTCCTGTATCACTGCGACCAGTAGTGATCTATTGTGATATATAATACTAGCGACCCGCCCCAACTTCACACGTGTGCAATGTAGAATATCTATTTAAATGAAATACTGTTAAGGGCAGTTTTGATCTACATGACATGTACAACGTATGTAATGTATTTAATTGAATAAGGAATAACACTGTATTGTATAAAATAGCTTGGTAAATAACATAATTAATTTTGTAAAAAAACAAAAATGGTTACTATGAGTTATCCTTTAGAGATAAATATATAACATCGTGGACTTTTTTATCGATCTTTTTAAGACGTACAATTCCGTAGTACATTAATTTGATCTACCTCGTAAGGTTTAGCCAGCGTTTGCGATTTAAACGCACAAAAATATGTTTGTTACGACATCACATTACGGATGTTAAAATTTTTCAGCTTTTCTGTACTATAATATGTATGTATTATTCATATAAACCTTCCCCTTGAATCACTCTATTTTGCTGTATTAAAATCCGTTGAATTGTTTAAAAGATCTAAGGGAACAGACAGCGGAAGCGACTTCATTTTATACTATGTAATGTTAAACATAATATAATTTACATCCATAATACGTTTGTTATTTGTTCATCACAATACATAGTATATAAATGAGTGGTATATTGTGACAAGTTGATGAAACTACGAGAATTGTGTGTCCGTCTGGCCGTTATCTGTTATGTCTGTAATATTTCCGGCCTGTGGGTGTGGCGAGCGACACACTAACTTTATACCGTATATTTCATCATAAACTTGTGTATTTTCCTTAAACATTGACTTATTCGTATTACATTGAGAATGGTAGGTCGTTGATTTATATATTTATAGCTCGATAACCGTGAACATTACAAAACAAACTCGGTTTTCGTTATTGAAGGTGGTAGAGCCACGCTGAAGCTATTAATGGCTTCAGCATGAATGGGTTTTTTTTTTTCTCGAACTGACTACGCTATTGACCTGGCAAGGTCTTTACAGCTTCACCGGACTACAATCGCCTCGCCCAGCGTAGTACCACCCGACCCACATACACACAGATTTTTACCCAAACGCAATGTGGTACCCGTTATGCTTCTCCCGATAATGAAGGTGGAAGTATCTGGAAGCCTGACGTCATTGTTCGAATGATTGGCAACGTTGGAGAAGGTCTATTTTTATTGGATATTGGATTTGTAGGCGTAGAGCCACGGTGAAGCTACAATTGGTTTGCGCATGAATAGGTCGGGTCGTCCGGGGTACCACTCTCTCACAGAAAACCGACGTGAAGTAACGGTACCTGCATTGTTGCGTTTCTTTTGGTCAGTGAGAGCGCTGGAGGCCCACCTCTACTCACCTTCCTCTCTGCCCCAACACAGGCTGGCAACACATTTGCAACTCCTCTGGTGTTGCAAGTGTCTATGAACGGTGGTGATCACTTAACATCAGGTGACTCACGTGTTCGTTAGCCTCCTATGATATAAAAAAAAAATCAGGTAATTTTAATATGGTTTTCACTATCTTTTAGGTCAGATGTTCCCAAACTTTTATTCTCATAGACCACTTTCAAAATTTAGCACAATAAAATCATAAAGCATATCCTCAAGAATAACTTAGTCTTGGTTTCACTAAAATCTGTCCACTTTATCCAAAGTTATTGTAATTTGAATGACGACTGGAGATAAATTTGTTTGTTTAGTCGGTTGAACGCGCTAATCTCAGGAACTATTGAACTGATTTTAAAAATCCTTTCAGTGTTGATAGCTCATTTATCGAGCAAGACTATATACTATATATACATATACTATACATATATATATATATATATATATATATACTAATACTATGCAATACGATAAAACAAATAGGAGCGGAGCACCAATGAAGAACATCTTAATATTAGGCTTAACATAAGTCGCGAGTTAAAGTTAGTCTTATACCAAATAACTTTTTTTTATATATCATAGGAGGCAAACGAATTGGTGCGTCGCCTGATGTTAAGTGATCACCACCGTCCAGAGACACCAGCAACACCAAAGGAGTCGCAAGTGCGTTGACAGTGTTGGGAGATGGGGAGGAACGGGAGAGGAGATGGGGTAAGTAAGGAAAGGTGGACCTCCGGTGTTGTTGCCGAGCTAAACGCTACAATGCAAGCACTTTCACTTCACATCGGTTTTCTGTGAGAGGGTGGTACTACTCCGAGCGGACTGACGCATTCATACTAAAGGCAGTAATGACTTCAGCGTGGTTCTACCACCTACGTAACTATTCCACGTGGACGAAGTCGCGGGCAGAAGCTAATCTATACTAATAATATAAAGAGGTAAAGTTTGTGAATTTGTGACGTTGTGATGTTGTGACGTTGTAGGGGGTAATCTCAGGGACTACTGGTCCAATTTGAATAATTCTTTCAGTGTTATATAGCTCATTCATCGTGAACGGTTATAGGCTCATCACGGTTATATCATCACGCTAAGACCAATAATAGGAGCGAAGCACAGATGAAACATGTTTCAAAAACGGGATTTTTTTTCTTTTTCAGAACTGCCGCGTGTTAGTATATCTATTCTACGCGAACGAAGTCGCGGGCAGAAGCTAGTTTTAAATAAAGGATAATTATGTATGATCCTCACCAGGATGCTTCCAATGAAGTTTCAGTTGCAATATTCAACCACCTTTCGGCCACGTCGAGTAAAAAGGTCGTTAGGCTCATGCCTGCAAAAAAAAAAAATTCGCCTGACTTTAAAAACATGCAACCATAAAATAGGATCGTTTCATAGAAAAATATCAATAGGATATGTTATCGAAAACTATTGAAATATTGATACAAACATGTTCTACCATTGGTTAGGATGATAACTAGTATGTACATAGGGTATCGGGAGACGATAAGCGCTCTGATTGGTCGTTCACACTAGAGTCAAAGGAAAGCATAAAAAACATAGAGAGCTTGATAGCTGGCACGTAAACGGGTTGTAGTTTTGTTTTATTTCCATACAATGATGTATTCTGGAAGGTGGGTGCGTGGTTCGTGACCTACATTTAATATTTTTGAATACATTTTTTAAGCATGCTTTATCTGTACTAATATTATAAAGAGGTAAAGTTTGTGACGTTGTAGGTGGTAATCTCAGGAACTACTATTCCGATTTAAAAAATATTCCAGTGTTATACAGCTAATTTATGGAGGAAGGTTACGGTCTTCGAGAATAAATTAGTCTTTGTTTCATTAAAAACGGTCCACTCTATCAAAAGTTATTGTAGTTTGAATGACGACTGGAGTTAAGTACGAGAGAAGAGTAGTAATCTATACTAATACTATAATGTTGGAGGATTTATTTCTTTATTCGGTCGAACTAATCTCAGGAACTACTGGTCTGGTTTAGAAGGCTATAGGTTATATATCATCACGCTAAGACTAGTAGAAGCGGAGCACCGACGAAGAATGTTTCAAAATTCGTTTTTTTTTTCCTCTTGAGAGCTTCCGCTGCGTGTTAGCGTTAGCCCAAAGTAACTAGGTATTCCACGCGAATGAAGTTGCGGGCAGAGGCTAGTACTCAATATAAAGTGGCATAAAACAATGGAATTCGCGTACATAAATAAACATATGAGTTTAATTTGAACGTCACTTTAATTCCAAGCTAAATAGCGTTTGATCTCATCTTAATTATTGTATTGGGGTATTGGTTAATTGGGGTGTAAGGGGTGTCGAGTAACATCTTAAGACTTGAGACACCCAAGCCAACCTCACCTGCACGTGGTGTACCGTGCTGATCAACGAATGAAGCAATGGCGATAGCGGGGTGGTAGGGTTTTACAGCCCGACTGGGTCGCAACCACCATGTGCATGGCGAAAAAGCCCGTCATAGTGACTCGCTTATGCGCATCGCGTTTCGGGATCAGCCTGTGCATATTCGGTACCAGGTGACTTTCGTCATTATGGCCGGCATGACAGCGGCGACCGACGATGGATGATCTGTCTCTCGATGGTCGCCACTGCTTTTGGATTGTACTATGCTTACCATCAGGTATAGTGCAGTCACTTTGTTGTGCTTCAATAAAAATATAATAATAATAATCTGATATAAGTTAAACAAGCTATACACGAACAGGTGCTTAGATAAGTTTTCAACTGAAACTTGTAGGTACCTAACCAGGCGTACTTAGTATTAGCTATATAAATAGGTTCAATAAATAATCAAATAATAATAAATCATACATATGGCTGCGTAAGTTCAATATAAAATATCAACACATGTACACAGGCTCCTATACTACGCGTCGCTACTCTGACGTGAGCGCAATACGTCACGAGCATATCGAGGTCATCAGTGACGCGAATCGATAGGTTATTTCTCTTACCAAAAAATCACTTAACGCGGCTAAATAAATTATCTCTTAAAAAAACACTTGCCTCTGTTCGCGACTTCGTCCGCGTAGTAATAGTTACTTTGGGCTAACAATAACACGCAGCGGAAGCTCTCAAGAGGAAAAAAACCGATTTTAAAACATTCTTCATTGGTGCTCCGCTCCTATTGATCTTAGCGTGATAATATATAGGCCATAACCTTCCTCGATAAATGAGCTATATAACGATAAAATAATTTCTCAAATCGAACCACTAGTTCCTGACATTACCCCCTACAATGTTACAAACTTTACCTTATTATAATATTAGTATAGGGAGTTTTTGGCGGGATTTTAGTCTGTAATGTAGTGGATTTTATATTTTATTCATAATCTTGTGTTATATGACTCTATATTTTGTAAATTTGGTGGTGTTTTACGTAGTATAGTTAGTTTATTGTGCATAAGTGAGGTGAATGGAAAATAATACCACGGAGCATGAAATTCTGAGATGCCACAAAAACTCCCTGGAAGGTTCTAACAAGGAATCCACCATTTTATTGGAACATTGATTCACACGACGCATAATATTAAAATGATCATACGACGCTTGTAATATTATTGACAACGCGATAATGACAGTAATAATCTGAAAGACTGATTGCCAAAAACAAAGTTAAAAAAAATTGTATAGACATAAAAATATGATTTAATTTCCTCATGTTACATGAACCATGTTGTAAAAAGAATTTTTTGAGTTGTACGACCTTTTCAGTTTCTAGAAACGGTTTCCAAAAGATTAAGCCTACGCTCTCCGTTCTACTTTTGAAGGGTTCTATCATTCGAACCGTAAAGGGTAGCGTATTGAAATTTTGACAGAGCATATCTTATTTTGATAAATAATAAAAAAAGTAAAATATTAAGAGAGAAGCTTCAAGAAAATAAATTATCTATACTAATATTATAAAGAGCTAGAGTTTATGAGTTTGTGACATTGTAGGGGGTAATCTCGGGAACTTCAATTCCGATATGAAAATTTCTTTCAATGTTATATAGTTCATTTAACGAGGAAGGTTATAGGATATATATCATCACGTTAAGACCAATAGGAGCGGCGCAGGAATGAAAAATGTTTAAAAATAGGGGGATTTTTCCTCTTGGGAGCTGCCGCTGCGTGTTAACATTAGCACAAAGTAACTATTCCACGCGAACTAAGTCGCGGGCAGAGGTTAGTATATATATATATATTCTTTTCTTTTGTCTTTCTACCGTTGTCTTTTGTAAATTTAAATGTTTCCAAAGATTCACTTATATCGCGTGTCCTTACGGCACACCCTATAGTTTTTTTTTAAATAAATATGTATTTTCCTCAAAATATAAAATTTATTTTTTTGAGTTCATACCTCACTTTACGCTAAAGAACTTTGTTTATAACAGTACTACTAGCGGGCCCGGCGGACGTTGTCTCGTCCTGATAATAAAAAAACCTTGTCAAATTACATACCTAAACCTTCCTCGTGTATTGCTTTCTCTTTTGGTGAAACCGCATGAAAATAAATTCAGTAGTTTTTAAGTTTATCGCGAACAGACAGACAAACAGACGTGGCAGATAACTTAATTTTATAATTCGTAGTGATAGTGTATTACATAAATTTCCGGGTTCTAGACTGATTTATGTTTTTTGCTGTGTGTAACAGTAAATCTTAAGAATTTTACTAAGCCCAAAGATCCAGTTTTATCCAATACGAAATATATATAAGAGTTGTTGATACATACATGCTTGGTACACATATATGTCCCAACAACTGATGTATATATGAATAGTTAGCTGAAGTTAGCTCTGATAGGTCGTGGATTGCATGAATCAGACAATAGCTCAAGCCGAGATGAGCCGTGCACCCTTGAGCTAGTTCCCAAATAAAATCGGCTGAGTGCCTTAAGCGTTCGCGTTAGAAGTGCGGTGAAGCTGTTAATACCTCGCTAGGTCAACATCGTAGGCAGTTGGAGAAAAAAAAATCCGTTACACACACCTACCTACAAACTCTGTCCCGTAATCGACCGAATGACCAAGGTAAATTTATCAAGAACTAGTAGTGAAACTCCGAGAAGTGCAACTTTCGCGCTAATACCTGTCCTTAGAAGGGCACAGACGTGGCATCGAACCCTGCAGGCCGCGCAGACGGACGCCAGACATTTTTTAAAACAGACTTGTAGTGAAACCGGATTCGTGTCGCCGGCGGGCGTGTGGTCCAAGTGACGAGCGTTTGTTTCGCTATTTTACCCTGGAAAAACAATAAATACCGGATTTAAATAACACAAAATTTTGATACACACAGTTATGTAAATTAGATATAGAATAGATTTAAATAAATTACCTTAACCCATACGATGTCATCGATTAATAAAAAGTTTGTTCAATATACTACAGATATCTACGGTGAAGTTATATCACTGAATCTGTAGCCAGATATATAATTTTATCTATATATTCTCATAATAACGATGTTATTAGACAAAAAATACAATATATTGTACAGGGGAATAGTAAAAAGCAACATTTTTGTGAGCGTAGTAATAAAAAACATTAAGCCGTTATGGGACACCTAGTAGGTGTGAAACATCGAAATTGTTAGAATCGAACGAGTCTCAAATTCCCAAATTAAATTACAGGTATACGAGTTCAGTACGACAAGACAGATTGCGCACAGTCCCTTGCGCATAGCATTTCGTCGCCACGTCTCACAGACTCTCAATGCCAACAATCAGGTTTAACCGCGACTATAGATGTTTTACCTCAAAAACGCATCACACCAGGATGCGTTGTAGGTACACAGGTAAAACAAATCAAAACGTACACAGATGCGTTTAGAGACCGCATCGTTCGATCTCAGTTCGGATCCTTACCAATAAGCAGTAGTTTACGACGAAGGAAAACATAGTAGAGCTTTTGTATTCCTACCTGGATAACTACCAACCTCAAGAAGAAAACTGGTTGCAAAATACTTATACATGAGTTTTGTGTTGATAATAAATATAATTATTGAACATAATACGTTGATATTGGGTATATTGAAAAAAAAAGTCATGGTGCTCCAATGGTCGAATAGCAATTTGATGTCCATGGGTTCGATCCCTGGCATGTACCAATTATTTTTTTTTCGGAATTCGCAATATTAATTCAAATTGTCGACGCTATCGGTAAACGGTGATGAAAAACACGTGAGAAAAACTGAACATTAGAACGTTCTAAGTCAGAAATCTTTAATAAGTCATAAACTTACATACCTTCCTTCAGTAAGAGGTCTATAAGCCTGCAGTACATCTCTTACAACCGGTAATAATAATTATAACTAGACATAATCAGATTATCTCGATTTAGTCCTTTTGCAATGAATTTTCGCCAACGACAATAATTTGATGTGAAACATTTATAGAGTAAACCTGATTGTTGGCGTGGCGATATGAGGTGACAAGATGTCATACGCAAGCGACTGTGCTTAATCTCTCTTGCCGGACTGAGCTCGCATACATATAGTGTATACAGCGTTGTTTACTACGTTACACATGGGAGGACTCAATTCGTTTTTATTTTATATCACTCATTTCAACAGAAAACATATCTATTATAAATAAAAAGAAATTTAACAAAATCAAACTTAAAAAATTCTCAATATTCACTAAATAAGAAACATATATTTAGGCTATTGTAAAATGTTACAAACTTAAATCGTATTGTTTTTGTCACTCGTTCATAACTTGGAACACACGATACTTTCTACTCCGCTGCACGGCTAAAACGCGTTCCTTAATCTCGCAAGACACACGTACCTACTCATTTATAAGTATTTATTAGTATTTGCAAGTAGATATATATATCTAGTATATGCTTTATTTGTATATATGTATATAACTAGCTGTCCCGTGTCCACTTCGTGGAGCGGTAATAGACATTATAAAAGCTCTACAACTTTTTTCTAGAACTCAATCATATATATCTCTCATCGTTAAGGCAGCGTTCGTGAGAAACATTCTCGTTCGACCGTTTCTTTCTTCGACTTACTTTGCAAATCCGACTACCACACAAAAGTCTTTTCATTTTTCTGGTTAATATATATATGACATCCATAAAGAACATGGCTTTCTATTGGTAAAATAATTATCAAAATCGGTTTAGTCGATCCAGATATTACCCCTTAGAACGTCATAACCTCACAAACTGTACCTCTTTATTATCTTCGTTATATATAAATTTCTTCTGTACGTGTGTATGTCACTGAGCTCTTCCCAAACGGTTGGACCGATTTTGATGAAATTTTGTGTGCGAGTTCCAGTGGATCCAAGAATGGTTTAGATTCACAATTGGACCCGGTAGGTGGTGCTGCAGTTGACTTTAAGGACTTTTAATATCAAGGCAGCACGACGTACACGCTAGTATAAGTATAGATTTTTCTATCCGTATGTATGTGACTGAACTCCTCCTTAACAGCTGGACCGATTTTGATGAAACTTTTTGTTAGTGTTCAGGTTTATTCAACAATAGTTTAAATTCACAATTGGACACGGTAGCGCTGCGTTTGAATTTTAGGTTTCTTTATTATTATCAATAACGCGAGCAAGCGTGTAATTGAGTAAGCAAACATAGCAAAAACGGAACAGAGATACAAAACAAAACGAGACACTATGACAAAAAAATTTAACACGCAAGCGCGGACCCACCCTCCCCTGATCACCCCCCTAGAGATATTAAACGATACATCGCTATAAGTAAAAAAACGACATTGTGCAAATAATTGGTTGGCATTCTGTTATGGAACCCCTTCTTTGTAACCCTAATCCGAGTCCTTAAAAGAATTGTTACAGATTTTTTTTCCAATTTTATTTTTAACAATAACTAAAAATCAATCGAATATTTACAGAAGCGTGACGCGAATAAAAAAATAGGTTTACAAATGGGAAGTGTGATTTTTTTACTATCACCGAGGTTCTGCAGAGTTCAGCGTAACCTCGGTATAACAAAACTTAACTAAATTTGAAGTAATTCGTTACAATGAAGTTTGTTATATAGAGGTTAGGTTGGACTAGGATTCCTTTTAACAAGGTGCGGCGTCGACCCGGACACTGCGCGGCACACGCTTTCTGAGTGTACTGCGTGGGAGGAGCGGCGTCGCACTCTGGTTGCGGTGGTAGGAAGGGACCTTACGCTGCCGATCTTGGTTGCGGCCAAGCTCGGCAGCGAGAGGAACCATGGAACGCAGTGGCCTCCTTCTGCGACGAAGTCGTCTCGCAGAAGGAGGCAGCGGAGAGGGCCCGCGAGGACGATTCTCTGAGCGGGCCTCTCCGCCAACGGAGAACAGGCAGGAGGAGGCGGCAGGTGATCTGATGTTAAGTGATCACTACCTTCCATAGACATTTGTAACATCAGGAGAGTCGCATGTGCGTTGCCAGCCTGTGTTGGTGGGAAACGGGGAGGAAGGCAAAAAGAGGGAGGAGAGAGGAGGGTGGTGGTCCTCCTGCGCTCTTACTGACCGAACGGAACGCAACAATGCAAGCACTGTTACTTCATGTCGGTTTCCGTGAATATTGTTATAGGTCTATTTTTTACTAAAGACATGAAAAGGAGTGTGTTCAAAGTTGATTCATCCACACAATAGAAAAGTCGCTTGTGCGAAAACTTAAAATGTCACAAGCGAAGCCAGGGCAGGTCGCTAGTATATATAAAAATATAGTATGTGCAAGTTTAATGTCCATTTCACATCATTCTGTATTCTCATTACAGTAATATTATTAGTTACGGTGCACCATCAAAATCACCCTATGTGAAAAAATCAATTTATTAAAAAAAAATCGCCAGTTTTTTAAAAGAATCCGCAAAAACATATTACTTTCGGAAATGCATTGACAGTTTTTTTTATTTAACGCCAAAGGGATCAGCTGCTCTGGCAGAATTCTGTAGGTACAAAAGAGTTTTTTTTTTTCAACTTTTTTTTAAAGTGTTTCGTACGCGAAAGGGATGCGGTACAATAAGTCGTTTTTTTTATATAAAACTGCTAAAAAGTTTCGCTTATAGTAAGAATAGTGTGGAATGGATCTCGATCATTATCCTATGGATTGACTTTTGAAATTATAAATTATAAGAAATTATAATAAAAAAATACACTTCTTTTACTTCTAAGTTACTGCTTGCCCACATAAATATGTATGATTTACGTAAAATTATCGAGCAACTGTCAAATCTTTTTTTTTCGAATTGACTACGCTATTGACCTAGCAAGATCTTAACAGATTTACCGGACTACAACTGTCAAATCGTAGTTGTGGACTTGTATGACATTTCAACGTACAAACAGGTTAGATTTACGTTCTTATTATATTTTTTTTTATATCATAGGAGGCAAACGAACAGGCGAGTCACCTGATGTTAAGTGATCACCACCGTCTATACACACTAGCAATACCAGAAGGATTACAAGTGCATTGCCAGCCTGTATTTGAGGTAAGAGAGAGTGAAAAGGAAGGGAAGGGGAATAGGGAGGGGAGGGGGTGTCGCTCCGGTGCTCTCACTGACCGAACGAAACGCAACAATGCACTGTTATTTCACGTCGGTTTTCTGTGGGTCGGATGTTACTACCCCGGAAGAGCCGACCCATTCATACTGAAACTAGTAATAGCTTCAGCGTGGCTCTAACACCTACCAAATAGATATAGGTGTGAATTTGTTTGTTTATTTGTTACGCCGTTACGCATTAAATTTGGCATATATCAAGGAGACTGGAAAGGATATAGTGTAACTGTCATTTAGAGAAAAAGTACTGTTGTTGAGGATTACTTTGAATCCATTTTACTGCGGTTGTAGTTCGATGAAGCTGTTAAGACCTTGCTAGGTCGATAGCGTAGTCAGATAGAGAAAAAAAAATTACTACGAGTAAAAATGCCGGCAAAAGCTTGCACAGTATGTATATGTGTGCTGGTTTAAACATGAAATAGATATAATAAGTATTATTGGAAATCATCACTACCTATTACAAAACAAAAGTCCACTACCACATCTGTTTGTCTGTCTATTGGCGAAAAACTAAAAAACTACTGAACGAATTTTCATGCGGTATTCATCTATACTAATATTATGAAGAGTTTGTGAGTTTGTGAAGTTGGAGGAGATAATCTCAGGAACTACTGATCCGATTTAAAAACTTCTTTCAGTGCTATATAGCTCATTTATCGAGGAAGGTTATAGGTTGTATATCATCTCACTTAGACCGATAGGAGCGGAGCACCAATGGACAATGTTTAAAAATCAGGGGTTTTTCCTCTTGAGAGCTTCCGCTGCGTGTTAGCGTAAGCCCAAAGTAACTATTCCACGCGAACGAAGTCGCGGGCAGTGGCTAGTCAGTATATAAATTATAAAGTGATTCACGAGGAAGGTTTAGGCATATAATTAGTCAAAGTTTTTTTATTATAAAGGAAGTCAGTATGTTATAACAAAGAAGCGTATCCATACTAATATAACTTTAAGCGAATAACATTTCCGATAGCAAAAAAAATATACCTCAACCCTATTTCGCGTGCGATCGGAACAAAAGCGTCGCGCATGGTACTGAACCATTGCCAATTAGGGTTCCGGAGGCATACTGAGCCATCTGGCAAGCGAGAACATGTTAGCTTTTTTTTTAATGTATTATAGATTATCGATTTACCGCATTTTTTTTAGATAATAATTGTACCGCGCGATATTACGATAGATAAAGACAAAGAAGATCAAAAATCGTCCTTCGATTTACAGCAAAATTAGAAGAAAAATATCGAAGTCACAAGTACTGCCGACGGAACGGAAAATACAAAACAATGAAATAGATGTCATATTTTGAATTTTCATATTATTACTAGTGTGAATGATAATATTTAAATTTCAGAATTTATTTACTGAAATTAATTACATAAGTATGGTTTTCATATGTATTGTCACTCGTAGCAATAATTATATACATTTTTATAAAGTATATTAATCAATCAAACGTATGATGAGCTGCATTATATCAATATTACATATACACAGACCTCTATACTACGCGTCGGTAGTCTGATGCAAACCGCACAAGCGCAATACGATTGGTCATGCTTACGTAGCATCTCATGATACTATACTATATAATATAATATAATTATAATTTCATCTCCTGCTAAAAATACCGTTAAACGCGCCTAAAGAAGTCTACACCTTAACAATAATGTGAGAAAAATGGAAATATATAGTCACAATCATATTTCTAATATTAGTTACGATAAATGAGATATATTAGCTGTTTAAAATAATTCTATATATATATACCTGAAGGATAAAATAACATTCAAAGGGGGGTAAAGTATTCGGTCTAGACACGTGGGCGATAATCTTACGGCGAAACAGTCGCTCGGGCAACGCACAAATCGATCGAGGTCCGTTGCGTTCACTCGCACTGAGTGGGAGTTTATCTATAACACTATTTAGTACACGTGTACTTAACAGCTGTCGCGTAACCTGGACAGAAATAGCTCAGATTGCATTTTAATAAATTTACTTAAGCTTGTCACAATTTATATACATCTTTACTAATATTATAAAGATGGAGGGTTTGTTTGTTTGTTTGGTTGCACGCGCTAATCTCAGGAACTACTGGTCCCATTTAATTTTTTTTGTCAGTATTTGATAGCTCGTTTATCGAGGAAGGCCATCATCACGCTAAGACTAATAGTAGCGGAGCACCAATGAACAATGTTTCAAAATCTTTTTTATATTTTGAGAGTATGAGCGTGCACACCGACTGGCCTTTATTATTTTATTTTTATAGATTTAACTCAGACAAAACCCTCTGTGGCTCCTAGCCTATACTTCTATAATATAAAGCTGAGGAGTTTATTTGCTTCAATGCGCTAATCTAAGGAACTACTAATCAGATTTGAAAAATTATTTCGGTTTTAGATAGCTCATTTTTCGATGTCGGTTATATCAATATATCGTCACGCTAAAACCAATAGGAGCGGAGCACCAATGAAGAATGTTTCAAAATTTCTATTTTTTTTTCTTTTTTTTTCGAACTGACTACGCTATTGACCTAGCAAGGTCTTAACAGCTTCACCGAACTACTAAGGCGAGCGCTTAAGGTACTCAGCCGATTTTATTTGGGCAACTAGCTCAAGGGTGCACGGCACACCTGGGCGTGGCTGTTGCCTGTTACATGCAAACTCGCGACCTAACTTAGCTAACCTAGCTAACTATTCATATATGTTTGAGTTGTTGAGACTCATATGTGTACCAAGCATTCACGCCTCAACAACCCCTCCATATATTTTTTTATCGGAAAATTAGAGTTTTTTCAGTTCGATAAGGGAAACATTTTTTTTTCTTTTGAGAGCTTCCACTACGTGTTAGTGTTAGCCCAAAGTAATTATGCACGGACGAAATCACGGGCAGAAGTTAGTATTACTATAAAGAAGTAATGACTAATATAACGTAGGTACTATGACAGTGTCTAGACATGGCATGAGTAGTTATATAAAAATTGCTGTCTAGAATTTAACAATAAAAATGCCATTAAAATGACTAGCAATCAGTAATCTTTGTTTCTGCATAGACAATTATGTACGTATTGGAAATATTTATTTGAATTGTCATTGAATACAGAGGTCGATGACCTATTATTACGGGTAAAACAAATCATCGACAAACGTACCTAGGACGTAGATTAGTTAATGGTATTATCGGATAAAAAGTTAAGACATCCACCCGATTAGGCCTCCCACGGCAGCGGCTCAAGCCTAGGTTCGATCCCTTGGTAGGGAGCCCTTGAGTGCGTTGCTTGCGCGATACTGTGACACACAAATATACATCACTGCTACAACACTACACGATCACCCCCACACACGTGCACGCCTACACGCTTAGACATGAAAGTGGAAGGGTTTACTTTTTTCCGTTATCGAACTGAAAAACTCTCAATTTTCAGATAATAAATATATGGAGGAGTTGTTGAGGCGTGTACGCTTGGTACACATATACGTTTCAACAACTCATACATATATGAATAGTTAGCTAAGTTAGCTAAGATAGGTCGCGATTTTGCAAGCAACAGGCAACAGCCAAGCCGAGGTGAGCCGTGCACCCTTAAGCTGGTTGCCAAAATAAAATCGGCTGAGTGCCTTAAGCGCTCGCCTTAGTAGTCCGGTGAAGCTGTTAAGACCTTGCTGGGTCAATAGCGTAGACATTTAGAAAAAAAAAAAGTTAAGACATCTATAGGCGGAGGGTAAACCTAATCGCTGGTGTGGCGACGCAGAACACGAACTTTACACTATTAACGAAATACTCAAAAACATTTGCAACCCTATCTGTATAAACATAAGATTCAAACTGTTTTGTAGGCCACTCATTCTACTAGTGATACGCGGCAAACACTGATGACACAGCGTCCTTTGAGAAATACCGCCAAACACTACGCGCCTACGACTTGTTGAATTTTGTCTATACTAATATTATAAAGAGGTAAAGGTTGTCAGTTTGTTGTAGGAGGTAATCACAAGAACTACTTGTCTGATTTGAAAATTTCTTCCAGTGTTATATAGCTTATTTATCGAGGAAGGTTATAAAGCTATAATATGATATCGCTCAGACCAATAGGAGTAGAGCACCAATGAAGAATGTTTCAAAATTGAGTCTTAAGAGCTTTCGCTGCGTATTAGCGTTAGCCCAAAGTTATATTCCACGTAGACGAAATCGCGGGCACAGGCTAGTATTGCAAAAAATAACTAGTTTAGTAATAATATTTTGTCGTGTTCACATTACTATTGTATTTAAGTTGAACAAGAGTTAAAATGATTTCAGATAAAAATACACATCAAGAATGCGCAGGAAAAATATTATAAACTAGCCTCTGCCCGCGACTTCCTTCGCGTGGACATAGTTAATTTGGGCTAATTAACACGCAGCGAAAGCTCTCAAGAGGAAAAAACACCCCGATTCTTAAACATTCTTCATTGTTGCTCCGCTCCTATTGGTCTTAGCGATATCATATTATAGCTTTATAACCTTCCTCGATAAATAAGCTATATAACACTGGAAGAAATTTTCAAATCGGACCATTAGTTTCTGAGATTACCCCCTTACAACGTCACAGATTCACAAACTTTACCTCTTTATAATATTAGTATAGATTATAAAAAATATTTTACATCTTTGGAAGAATGTTATAAAACAAAGTTGCTTTTAATGTCTGTCTGTATTCTCATATTCCTTCTAAACTACGTAACAAATTTTGATAAATATTTCACTATTATTTAATGAATTTCTTGCTGATTAAATTTACATTAACTACATACAATAAATTTATATATTTATTTATTTAAAAGGCGATGTATTCTAATAAAAATCGAGCTCTATCACGGTGGTACGAAAAATTTAGGAAAATTCAATGAAAGATACAATGGAATTGTATGCCAATCGATATATATCTATATTCATACTAGCGGTCCCTGCGGACGTTGTCATGCTTTATTAATTTTAAAAAATCCTAAAAGCCAACTGCAGCGCCATCTACCGGGTCCAATTGTGAATCTAAACCATTCTCAGATCCAATGGAACACGCAAACAAAACTTCATCAAATTCGGTCCAACCGTTTTGGTGGAGTTCAGTGACATACACACACACGTACAGAAGAAATGTATATATAAAGAAAAGATAAGATATACAATATCAATACAAATCTGACGTCTGTACTTTGTAGATTTTTGCGAAAAAAAAATGTTGTTTTAGAAATATTTTTCTGTTTGTATGAACACGTATCACTGCTAAACTACTGAGTTCATAACAAAAACTTTTTAAGAAAGTTATAAAGCATATTCTCGAGTCACATTTAGTGTTTGTTTCATTAAAATCAGTTCACTCTATCAAAAGTTATTGTAAGTTTAATGACGACGCGGCGTAAGTATTAGAGAAATGTAGATAAGTAAATGTACTTAATATATTTAGATGATTTTATTGGCCAATTTTTTTGCATTAGGTTACACACAAAGTCGCGGGTACAGCTAGTCAGTAATCATATAAAAACAGTCTCGTACACAAAAGAAAGAGGCAATGAAAGAGAGAGAGAAAGAAAATAGCCAGAGGCATAACGCTTTTTTCTTACGTGACGATTTCCACCAGTTAACTCCGACGCAGACCGCATTGACGAACGTCGTACCAAAAAGAAAAATGTAATATTTAATATTTCTGCTTACTCTTGTTGGTAAACTCATTAATTATTTATGGTACGTCGTTGTTTTGTTATGGACATCTGTGCTATTGTTTGTGGTCTCTGAACTTACCTGAGACATGTGAAGGCCAGTTGTTGGGTTTCATTCGAGCCCCTTTACTGGAAAATCTTGAGCGAGTTTTGATAGATTCGATTTATTTTTATATATATAATAATTCCCTCGATCGTTATCTCATAGTATGACACTCAGAAACAACGTGGCTTCCTATTGGTAAAAGTATTTTCAAAATCGGTTTAGTTGATTCATATATTACCCCCTACAATGTCACAAACTTACAAACTTTATATCTTTATAATATTAGTACAGATAGTCCCTCGGCGTGGAACCCTTGAGTGCGCTGCTCGCGTGATACACTCACACAAAATCTTACATCACTGCAACATTACACATACCGCCCCCAGACACGTGCACGCATACACGCTTACACATGAAAGTGGAAGGGTTTTGTTTCTTTCCCTTATCGAACTGAAATAGTTTAGAAAATTATCTGATACGAAATATATATAGGATTTGTTGAGGTATGTATGCTTGGTACACATATATGGTCCAACAACTCATATATGTATGAATGGTTAGCTTAGGTCAGCTCAGATAGTTCGCGAATTGCACATATCAGGCAACAGCCCAAGCCGAGGTGTGCCGTGCACCCTTGAGCTAGTTGTCAAATAAAATCGGCTGAGTGCCTTAAGCGCTCGCATTAGTAGTCCGGTGAAGCTGTTAAGACCTCGCTGGGTCAATAGCGTAGTCGTTTAAAAAAAAGGATCGATTTTGACGGGACTTTCACTAGCAGATAGATAAAGTTATAAGGAGTAATTTTTAGTAGTTTCCAGAACAGTGCGCCTATCGCGAGCATGTGTAACTGAAGAAAATTTGTTTATTATATTCGACGCGAACTAAGTCGCCAGTTAAAACTAGTTCGTCCATAAAATTGTGTACTCAATTTTTATCCTTTGTACTGCACACTATATCTTCATATAAATACTAGCCTCTACCCGCGACTTCGTTCGCGTGGAATAGATACTTTGGGCTAACGTTAACACGCAGCGGAAGCTCTCAAGAGGAAAAAAACCCCGATTTTTAAACATTATTCATTGGTGCTCCGCTCCTATTGGTCTTAGCGTGATGATATATAGCCTATAACCATTCTCGATAAATAATCTATATAACG
The DNA here is from genome assembly GCA_014332785.1 of Antheraea mylitta. Lineage (NCBI taxonomy): Eukaryota > Metazoa > Arthropoda > Insecta > Lepidoptera > Saturniidae > Antheraea > Antheraea mylitta. Next base: position 1,168,407 of record JACEII010000075.1, on the reverse strand, counting down.
CTGAAAGAATTTTTCAAATCGGACCAGTAGTTCCTGAGACACATAAATGTCAGAAGCTCACAAATTTTACCTCTTTATATTTATATTAGTATAGAAGTATAGATTTTTTTTATTGAAGCACGACATAGTGACTGCGCTATGCCTGATGTTAAGCATAGTACAATCCAAAAACATCGGCAACCACCGAGAGACAGATTATCTATCGCCGGTCGCCGCTGTCATGCCGGCCATAATGACGAAAGTCACCCGGTACTGGATATACACAGGCTGATCCCGAAACGCGACGCGCAGAAGTGAGTCACTATGACGGGCTTTTTCGCCATATGCATGGTGGTTGCGACCCAGTCGGGCTGAAAAACCCTACCACCCCGCTTTCGCCATTGCCTCGTTCGT
>JACEII010000075.1:1103078-1167614 GCA_014332785.1 Antheraea mylitta | reverse complement strand
TTTCAGTTTTCCCTTCTGTCGGCAAGTCATATGACTGTATCAACTTTATTTTTTTTTTATCAAGGCAGATATACCTCCGTCAGACCCAATAGTTGATTATGTTATTTACGTTTAGACCCAAATTGTTTTTTTCATTCCTCAAATAACTCTTACACAAATAACACAAAGTCCAATCCAGTAAACAAATATTCAAAAATAGACGACCCAAACCGCTCCCACATACTGGCTGGAGGACAAAAACTTATATATTTTATACCTTTAAACGAGCAATTCTTGTATATTTTTATATATTCAGGATCTCGGTAACGGCGTCATCTTACGTGTAACTTAGTATGTGTGTAGTTTCGGGGACGATAAATCGATCTAGCTAGATTTTATTCATAAAAAACTTTTTTAACTGAGTTTTCAGGCAATGAAAAAATATAGCTAGAATATAAAGGTAAATTTCGGCAGCACTGTCAAAACAAAAATAGCTCAGATTGAAATCGGCTGGTTCGAAAATCCGAGAAACCCCAGTTCAAATCCGAGTGACAGCAGAAGAGTGTAGTTTTTTTTGTATAAAAATGTTAATTTTATAAGGCAAACCTAACAGTTTATTTTAATTTAAAAATGTTTTTAAAGAACCGAGCTTGGCTCCGTCTTCCAGGCATTTATTATAGCATGTTTTTAATTGTCAATAGTATTTGCCAAGATAATTTTTGCCGGGATTTTAGTCTGTCATGTAATGGATTTTATATTCATAATCTTGTGTTAACTCTGTATTTTGTAAATTGGGTGGTGTTTTATGTAATATAGTTAGTTTATTATGCATAAGTGAATGGAAAATAATACCACGGAGCATGAAATTTTGAGACACCACAAAAACTCCCTGGAAGGTTCATCACACGACGCTTGTAATATTATTAACTACACAACAATGGCAGTAATAATCTGAAAGATTTGTTGCCAAAAAAAACATTTGCCAATGTCAATATAGTTTCATTAATTACCACAGAGGTTGCATTTCCAAAAAATCTTAGTAAGAATCCTTCTTTCTTATAGTGGAAAAGGAACTCGCATGCAAATTTCTACTGCCCAGTACGGAGTATTGAGCCGAGCGTTGAGGTATTCTTTTCTCTATGTTTAGGTAGAGCTACACTGAAGCTATTGTTGGTTTCAGCGCAAATAGATCGTCTCACCCGAGATAGTACCACGCGACACACAGAAATACTCACGTGAAGTAACATGGTAAAAACAAGGTTAAAGGTCGAAACCATAGCAAGATTTGACCAGACGGATGACCCGAATGAACTGTAAGGTCATCGCGGGACAGTGGAAATGCGTTGAACTGTGACATTCGCTTATCATGTGTATATTGTTGCTTTAATAACGACTGTTCATTCGATTAACACAATTCTATCGTACAAATTCTGTACATATACATCTCTACATTTTTTTTATATATCATAGGTGGCATAGGAACAGTCGGGTTACCTGTTGTTAGGTGTTCACCGCCGTCCATAGACACTAGCAACACCAGAGGAGTCGTAAGTGCGTTGGCAGCCTGAGTTGGTGGGGAAGAGGAAGCAGAGTGAGAGGTAGGCCTCTGGCGATTTAACTTACCGAACGATACGAAACATCCTCTTATGTTGCTGGTGTTTATAGACGGTGGTGATCACTTAACATTAGGTGAACCATCTGTTTGTTGGCTTCTATAATATATATATATATATATATATATATATTTTTACGACACACAAACGATTAATTACCTTACAATTAGCTAACATTAATAAATATAAACCTCTGTGTGGGTCTTAAAACAGTGAACACAGCTAACGAATATAATACTATTCTATATTTTTTTAACCCGTTGACCGTATTACGTGCTGAGGTTGAGGTGAGCAGATTGCTGAGGACTTTGCACACGTGCATGTTGCCAGCTAATGAATTGTTAGTCCTCAGTCGATGTATCATATTCCAAAGTTTGTTTTTATTTTTCTAGCTACGTAATTATTCTTCGAATCTAGTATATACAGTGTGCTTAAAATAAATAATTATTCTCTCCTTCCGTTCCCAACCTTTTAAATAAATCCACTTATAAAGATCGATACTTGGCCCCGATTGGTTCGTAAAGCGATCCCTAACAATAACTGGAATAACACTTCTATATATAGAACTTTCTGGAATTGTAGAAATTCGTAAGGCTTTTTAGGGGTCCTTACTGGTGTTAGGAAAACTCCCAAAGTCTTATATACGTTCTTATATTTATTATAGCTGTGTGATCCGATAAAGAAATAGTGAACAGCAAGAGATCTACATCAGGGCATTTTACCAGCTATATGATGGTAGGGTCGTGTCACTTGGTAGAAATCAATTACGGGTTTTAGTGTGAGCACTCACTGGACACTGTTGTCTTAAAAAGCACTCGTACAACATCGGTGTCCAGAGCACAAGAGCGTGTAGATTTTGTGATAGTGCGGATGAGACCCTCAAACACCTCTTGTGTGAATGTGGTCCACTGAAGCCCACACGAAACCGGACTCTGGGAAAGCACGTATTGCTTCCAGATGAGCTACAGATGCTCTCAACCAAAAAAGTCCTGCAGTTCTTAAATGCTATAGGACTAAGCGGGGAGCTTTAGTAATATGTGGCGGCCACAATATATCATTACTGGTCGCAGTGATACAGGACTAAGGCCTGCATAGCCCCTTTTATAGAATAAAAAAAAATAATAAGAAATCTTCAATAAAACGGCAATCACTGTCGACATACTGTCCTGTTTAAAAATCTCTTCACGTCATATTTGACGAAGCCTGAATCACGCATACTTGCAGAATTCCAGGGTCAATCGATCGTAGTCTAACGATATTGAGTTGGATCGCCATTCGCCAGCAGTTCAAGTTTGAGAACCCCTTCAGTACCGAATATATGCAACATTACAGGTCCTAAAGACAAAAGCACCAGACATAATCTATCCATAAATCCTAAAATTACAAATACGAATGTGAATCTGTTTGTTTGCTTGTTACACTTTTATGTATTATGTACTCGACCAATCATCACGAAATTTTACATACCGTTGTCGGGGGTACAGTAAATTATGTAGAGTATATATCATCACGCTAAGACAAATAGGAGCGGAGCACCAATGAAGAATGTTTAAAAATCGAGGTTTTTTGACGTGACAACGTCTTATAAATTGGTTTGCCTGGTGACACTTCAAGAAACTGCGTTACGCTCCGCTCACGTTATGCGCTCACAATGAGAGCGAGTGAGAGGCACGCGTCCCTTCCACTCGGGCATGGTTAGCCCGCCTAAGAGCGAGAGAGACTACTATACGAATGAATATTCACATTAAAATTATTTTACCACTCAAAGTCGTTGTCACGTAAAACTTTCGCCCGTATACCGACTTTACAGGCAACCAATTTTTTTTCCTCTTGAGAGCATCCGCTGCGTGTTAACGTTAACCCAAGGTATCTATTCCACGTGAACGAAGTCGCGGGCAGTGGATAGTAGCTTATATCACTTAGAATCTCTCATTTTTTATGTTAAAATTCAATGATATTATAACTATATAGATACGTCATAAGCGCTTCGACAACGTCTTCTTAAAACTTGGCTAGTTCGCTTATTTGTAACGACTACCACGTTAATCCGCCCGTATCTTAGCAACATCGTATGTTTGCGTTATCGTGCCAATTGTTCTGTCATGTATCTCCATCCCGTATCTTCTATACTAATATAATAAAGAGGTAAAGTTTGTGACGCAATGGGTTTGTGAGTTTGTGACGTTGTAGGGGATAACATCTGGATCTACTAATCCGACTTTGAAAATCATTGTACCAATCGAAAGCCACATTATTTATGAGTGTCATAGGCTATATATTAACCAGAATAATGAAAACACTTTGTCGCGGTAATCAGATTTGCAAAGTAAGTCGGAGAAAAAACGGTCGAACGAAAACGTTTCTTACGAACGCTGCCTTAACGATGAGAGGTATATGATTGAGTTCTAGAGAAAAGTTGTAGAGCTTGATAATGTCTACAAAAAAGCCAGCGACAACATCGGTGTTATTACAAAAAAGTTAAATACGTATTGAATACTTGCTTTAAAAAGTATTCGTATTAAATACACCGCGGTTTCAGAATGTTCGTCGTCTTGCTCTTTTGTCTCGCTTTGGCTAGGTTAAGTTAGACTTGCGAAAAAGGATAATCGATGACATAGGATACAGGACTCTTTCCATAATAAATATTTTGACAAGCAGAAGTAGTTACATTGGTTTATAGTGGATGCACAGAGAGGGACGTCACCATCGTTCACGTATTGATCCACTCTATAGTAGCCTTTAGACATTAGAACCCACTTAACATGACGCTTGAACCCACTACCCGGCAAATCGGTAATGTGTTTCAGGACTTCGTTATAAAACCCTATACCATTACTTCAAAAACTGTTACAGGCTTTAGCGAACCTTAAACGTAGAAATGATCAATCTGTTGTTATTTCTTGTATTTAGATTATGTCGCTCTTATACTAAATCCAGTTTATCGAATAAATTCCATGTTTGTAATTGCTTATATTTGGCTCCTTTGGATGACGAGTTTGCCGACCACTAGTTTAGGCCACAGACCATGTAAATTAAATAGAATTCTTCTAGATAGTCGAATATAAATGAATATTAAGAGCTTCTTATACAACAAACATACTTTTTTAACCTTTTATACAAACAGGTGCGAATCTTTAAGTATCTCGAAATGAATGATTTTTTTTGGTGGCAAACGAATAGGCGGGTCACCTGTTAACCGATCATTGCCGTCCATAGACACTAGCAACACTGAGGGATTCGCAAGTGCGTTGCCAGCCCGTTTTTTGGGGGATTGAGGAAATGGGCGATGGAGGTAGGGGAGGAAAGGGGAGAGCAGAGGGGACGAGACAGGATGTGAGAAGGGCCTCCATCGCTCTCACTGACCGAACAAAAAGCAACAATGCAAGCACTGTTACTTCACATCGGTACCCCGGCCGAGCAGACCCATTCATGCTAAAACTCTTCAGCGTGGCTCTACAACATTGAAGCACGAATTTATAATTAACCAATGGAAATATTATGGACGGAACCCTTATTGTGCGAGTAGAATTCGGAATTAACAATGTTTTTATGTATTAATAATTATGTGTGGGCAAAAATCGGTCATAATAATGTTATCTATATTTGTATCTGTACAATCATTACATAGTATAAACAAAGTCCCCTGCCACGTCTGTTTGTCTGTCTGTTCGCGATAAACTTAAAAATAACCGCGCGGATTTTCATGCGGCTTTCACCAGTGGATAGGGTGATTCACGAGAAACGTTCAGGTATTTTTTTTATATCATAAGAGTCAAACGAACGGGCGGGTCACCTGATGTTAAGTGATCACCGTCGTCCATAGACACTAACAGCATCTTATGCACATTAGCAAAACTATATTTATACATATAATAATGTAAATGTAAATCGTCTGTACTTTTAGATTTTCCTAAAAAAAATGTGCAGGTGTCTAGTAATAAGTAATGGAATACATTCCATACATTTTAAAAATTCTTTGTCTGTTTGTATGAACACGCATCATGGCTACAATACTGGGTTCACAATAAACAACACCCAAGAAAATCATGGGGTGTAAGGGGTGTTGGGGGTGTAAGGAGAGTCGAGTAACATCTTAAGACTTGAGACACCCAAACCAACCTCACCTGCACGTGGTGCACCCTGCTGAATAACGAACGAGGCAATGGCGAAAGCGGGGTGGTAGGGTTTTACAGCCCGACTGGGTCGCAACCACCATGCATATAGCGAAAAAGCCCGTCATAGTGACTCGCTTCTGCGCGTCGCGTTTCGGGATCAGCCTGTGCATATCCAGTACCGGGCGACTTTCGTCATTATGGCCGGCATGACAGCGGCGACCGGCGATGGATAATCTGTCTCTCGGTAGTTACCGATGTTTATGGATTGTACTATGCTTAACATCAGGCATAGCGCAGTCACTATGTCGTGCTTCAATAAAAAAATAATCATAAAGCATATTCTCGAGAAAAACTTGGTTTTTGTTTCATTAAAATCGGTTCACTCTATCTAAAAGTTATTGTAATTTGAATGACAACGCGACTAAAGTACAAGAGAAAAGTAAATAAGACAATATATTCAGAAGATTTTATTATTGATTGTTTTTTTACGCTAGGTTCCACGCGAACGGAGTCGCGGGCACAGCTAGTTATGAATAAAATATAAAATTCACTACACGGTATTCCAAGATCCCGCCAAAAACTCAACGATGAGTATTTATTGTATTATATTTTCTAAAACTTACCGCGTAACCATTCTTATTAACTCGGCCCTTATAAGGGAAAACTTAATGATATATATGCGTCACTTGATGTATAACTCATAACTGTAATTTCAAAAAACCCTGTCAGATATTATAACGTAATTTGTATGAAATACAACCGTTTACAAATAGCATTATTCACATTTTTAATATATATTTATAGTAGACTATTTAGAAAATAATTCATACTGTATATATGAAGGATATTATCACTGCACTATCACCAATTAAAAAAAAACATGATACGATTACTGAGAATTCCCGCGTAATAAATATTTCGCAGAGACACACTCCCCGCCCTTAGTCGCGCGACAGACTGATCGTCTCGTAGCTACCACATTACTACTTACTAGCCCTATTTTATCAAGCGGAATGTTTCGCAGTGTTGCCAGGATATACGCAGGAAAAATCTGGATCTATCAACTATAAAAATATTGAAGCATAATAGTTAAATTGAGTCGTAATCAGTCATAGGCGGATATCTACATTTTTTGGGAAAAATATGTTTTTTGATGTAAAACATCTATAGACCAGGGTAGATTGTTGGCGTGGCGAAGACGCGACAACGGCATGCGTAAGCGACTGTGTTGTTTACTACGTTATACATGTCAGAATGAGTTTTATTTAAAAAATAATAAAAATGAATATTTATGTAATAAATAAATAGTCATTATTTTATGGAACAAATTTGTAATGCTTTATCTTTTCATTATGCCATATCTGATTCCTGTCTTAATCTGTTCTTTTATGCATATAATTTATACAAACAATTTCGATGTTTCACATTTGATAAGCGCCCCTGATGGCTCCATTTTTTCTATGTGTCGAGACCTTTGACCTTTGACACAAATTTTGAATAAAAAACGATCTTTTATTTATTTAATCCATAGATTAAAATACAGTTTATATCACAGTTATACTTTAGAAAAGCAACATTTTTTCCGCTTTGCCGAAACATGAGTTGAAGTGTAGATAGCTTATGATTCTATACGACTCAATTCCCTTACAAGATTCTCTTATTGATTTATTATTTCATCATCTTTTTACAGTAGTTTTTTTAACCATTTATACATTTTATAGTTAAATTTCTTACGAGAAGGCTTTGAAATTTTGATCGCCAACTCATTTGTGTGTCGAAAACACCGGTTCTTATCCGACAACCGGAGTTAAGCAACGTCGGGCGCGGTTAGTGCTTGGACGGGTGAACGGATGTAAAAAAGATTATTCAGTTGGATAATACTTACGGTTGTGGTTCACTTAAATCTTTCATTAATTTAAATACTAAATATGTCACCCTTTTTAAATAACTATAATTATTTCTATATAGCGCTTTTTATATTTTCTTTAATAATCTCTAATAATATTACATTTGGGGTGAGATTTCTGCTTAGAGACAGAATTATTAAACTCTGTATGTTACATGGGATTTGGGTGCATGTGTTCCTTATGACCTTGTTTGGAACTCTTGGTTACCCAAAAAATACATCATAACTAAGAGAAAGCAGCTTTGTAATTGAATATTGTAGTAATTCTATTGTACAAATGGAATGGCCTGAACGGCTGAAGTAGACAAATTCATTAGGTGATCTAAATTAATAAAAAAAGTAGACGGGTTGAGACATTGGTGCAAAAACTTTGTTGCTTCATTCACGGATGTGGGTACAGATTTCGCAAATGACTAGATTTTTTGTTTATGTTACCTAACGCTAGCAACAATAACTCTATAGGTCCTTTAGAAATATGCATTGGCTTATTACATATGACATCATATATGATAAAATCGTGTTGATGTAGTGGTTCTGATGGAATATAATTTGAAACTTGACATGAATCAACGGATTTTTCGGGATCCGCGTACATTTATTAATTTAAGTTGATAACACTATCGGCTGGCAGTGAAGGCAAACATTGTGAGGAAACCTGAACCTCAAAAATGTTCTTTTAGTCCTAGGCTTGTATATGGGAAGATATAGAACCGTGGATTTGTCAAAATTTGAAATCGTCAATACGCTGTGGACTGGCGTGGAGATTATGCCCATACCTTCTCTCGGGAAGAGGTCTATGGCCCTGCAATATGTCTCTTACAGGCCGCTGATGATGGTATAATATCAACGGTTTGTTTTAACTGGTGAATTTAATGAGTTATTTTTCTACATTTTTTAATGTTGATGACGTAACAATCGTGCTTTTTGTGTACATTTTATATTACTTTAGCTGCCAAACTAAGAAAACTATACCAAATCTTCTCTTTACAATACTAAAAATCAATTAAATAAGATTTTTTTTTTAGATCATAGGAGGCAAACAAACAAGTGGGTCATCTGGTATTAAATGATCACCACCATCCATAGATACTAGCAACACCAGGGGAGTTGCAAGTGCGTTGCCAGCCTGTGTTTGGGGGAAATGGGGGAAAGAGGTGAAAATGGTGAGGGGAGAGAAAAGGGCGAGGAAAGGTGGGCTTCCGGCGCTCTCACTAACTGAACGAAACGCAACAATACAAGCACTGTTACTTCACGTGGGTGTTTCTGTGGGTCGGGTGGTAGTACCCAGGGCGAGCCGATCCATTCATGCTGAAATCAGTAATAGCTTCAGCGTGACCCTACCACCACCAACTGGCATTTTTACGTCAATCTATAAATACTGTTAATAGTTTTGTAAATATTCCTACTATCTTCTATTACACTGACTCGAACACTTTTCTATGGTGACTTTCAATTCGAGTTTCCCATTTTTATGTACGATTTTTTAAACATTTTCTCACATACAACAAAAGAAGAGTTATCCAAATATGTTCAGATGTTCGGTGGTTATAAGCTTAAATATATTCGGCAATTGATTTAAATTTACATAGATAATTCAGTGTTTTTAAATTTATGATACAATCGAAGGTTACGTTAAGTTGTTACTCTAAAGTATTTGACGAGAGATTAATCATAATATCTTCTATAATATGTGTCTACTAATTTTTGAAGTGGACCTTCTAATACGACTTCCAACAAGGTTGCGTTAAACGCTTAACGCTACCATGGACGGGGTATGAAAGCACTGTTGCGTTAAACGTTCAACGCTCCTGGGGAGGGGTAATAGAAAGAGACAGAGCGAGAGTGAATGCGTGGCACTCGAGCGCATGTGCGTAGTATACCTGTTTATATATCAAATTCTAACCGTTCCTATTTTCATTTCCACATTACGAAGTTTCACTTCTACCACGCTGAAGGACTTCACGCACAATTTTTTTTTAAATGTAAAACCGACTTAATTCCATTTTTATGTGTGAAGTTATATACAACTTGCGAATATCTACAATCGAAAGGACTTATAGATGTGAGTACATATTCGACGTTTTTATGTTCATATTATTATGACCGTTATAAAATAACAATAGTTTCGGAAAAACTTTTAAGCTGGTAACACGATTTTCGAATTACACGTAATCAAACTTCATGTAGTGGATTTTATATTTTATTCATAATCTTCTGTTATTTGACACTATATTTTGTAGTATTGGTCGTGTTTACGTAATATAGGTTAGTTATTGTGCACAAGTGAAGTGGATGAAGAATAATACTGCGGAGCATGAATTCTGACTTGCCATAAAAACCCCATTTAAAGTTCTAACAAGAAGAACACCATCTTTTTTATCTTTATTTTTGGCAACCTATCTATCAGATTATTACTGCCTTGTCATGTAGTTAATAATATTACAAGCGCCGTGTGATTATTTCAATATTCTAACAAGATGGTGACTCCCTTGTTAAAAACCTTCTAGGGAGTTTTTGTGGCATCTCATCACACTCCGTGGTATTATTTTTCTTTCACTTCACTTATGCACAATAAACTATATATAACATCACCAACCTTATAAAATATAGTGTCATATAACACAAGATTATGAATAAAATATAAAATCCACTACATGACAAACTAAAATCCCGCCAAAAACTCCTAACCAGCATCTTGTTAGTGTATTGAAATGATTGTACTGTGAAATTGGTTGTTAAAAATAAAATAAATCACAACATATCATTTCAATATTTTAGACCAGGGCTGTCTAAAACTATGGCCGGCGGGCCGCATGTGGCTTGAATTGTTGCGGCCCGCAGAATCTTTTTTTCCCTGAAACTGACAAATTTCGAGCTAAGAATGGGCTCGATTTTTTTTTTTTATATATCAAAGGAGGCAAACGAACTGGTGGATCACCTGATGTTAAGTGATCACCACCGTCCATAGACACTAGCGACATCAGGGACGTCGCAAGTGCGTTGCCAGCCTGTATATGAGAGAAGGGGGAGGGGAAGGAAAGGGAAAGCAGGAAAGAGGAAGGGACGTGGGCCTCCGGCTCTCTCACTGACCGAACGAAACACAACAATGCAAGCACTGTTATTTCACGTCAGTTATCTGTGAGAGGGGTGGTACTACCCCGGAGGAGCCGACCCATTCATGCTGAAACCAAAAATAGCTTCAGCAGGGCTCTACCACCTACTAATGGGCAGGACAGTTGGTATGTAAGGTGTGTCAAGTAACATCATAAGACTTGAGACACCCAAGCCAACCTCACCTGCACGCGGTGCACCCTGCTAAATAACGGACGAGGCAATGGCGAAAGCGGTGTGGTAGGGTTTTACAGCCTGACTGGGTCGCAACCACCATGTATATGGCGAAAAAGCCCGTAATAGTGATTCGCTTCTGCGGGTCGCGGTTCGGGATCAGCCTGTGCATATCCAGCTTTTTGCAGGGCGGCATGATAGTGGCGACCGGCAATGGATAGTGTGTCAATCGGTGGTCGCTATTATTTTTGGATTGCACTGTGTTTACCATCAGGCATAGTGCAGTCATTTTGCCGTGCTACAATAAAAAAAAACCTACCATTGTGAAAGTGCATATTCAACAATGAAGCTTATAAAATCGAAATACAGGTGTTCATTGACAGATACTTCACTTAAACATGCACTGCGTCTAGCTATTAGTAATGTTGAGGTTGATGTTGACAGAATTGTAAGAAACAAATTAAGAAAAAGTACATAACAAAATAATGATACCTATTATACCTGTATTTTATTTTTTATAAGTACTTTGCGGCCTTCCAATGTACTTACTCATTTTTGTTGTCTCTGAGTCCCATCTAGTTTGGACAGCCCTGTTTTAGACCATATAAGTGAATATCTGTGCCCGCGACTTTCTCCGTGTAAAGACTTACGTAGAAAATAGTGATTAATAAGGTCATATGAATGTATTAATTCCATTTACTTATCTACTCTTCTCTCGTACTAAGTCGCGTAGTATTTTTTTTTATATAAAACGAGCAGGTGGGTCACCTGATGATGAGTGATCACCACCGTCCATAGACACTTGTAATACCAGGGGAGTCGCAAGTGCGTTGCCAGCCTGTGTTGGGTAAGGGGAGAGGAGGAAGGAAAGAGAAGAGGTGGAACGTGAGGAGAGATGGCCCTCCGGCGTTCTCACTGATCGAACGAAACGCAATAATACAAGCATTGTTACTTCACGTGGGTGTTTCTGTGGGTCAAGTGGTAGTACCCCGAGCGAGTAGACCCATGAAGCTAGTAATAGTTTCAGCGTGTCTCTACCACCAACAAAAGTACAATATTTTTTTAAACAACGAACCGATTTTAATGAAACTAAGAAGAAAGAACATGTCGCTTGTATAATGGGTTGTGTTCCGAGGAATTATTTAACATCATGCCTATAGCTCCTTTCTACCATCGCACCGCTCGTAATCGGCAGGGAATTCATCCTCACACATTGGAACCGAAATGGTCTCGGACGGTCCGGTTCCAGAGAGGTTTCCTTCCACGAACGACCCGACTGTGGAATGAGCTTCCTGCTGAAGTGTTTCCTGGGGACTACAGTATGGAGTACTTCAAGGGGAAAATTAATAGGTTATTTAGGGTTCAGCAACGCGCACGTGACACTTCTGATGTTACAAGCGTCCATAGGCTGCGGTGACCGCTTTACACCAGGCGGCCCGCATGCTTGTTTGCTACCGACGTAGTATAAAAAAAAAATGTTACTCAAAGATATGCTTCATTTCTTAAAGAGGTTTTATCACGAAGGCAGTATTTTAGTAGTGATGAGTGTTCATACAAACATACAGACAGACAGACATTTCTAAACTAGTTATGGAAAACTAGCCTCTGCCCGCGACTTCGTTCGCGTGGAATGAAGATATTCCTTGTTTCTAACACGCAGCAGGAAGTTCTCAAGAGAAAAAAGAACCCCGATTTTAAAACATTCTTCATTGGTGCTCCGTTCCTATTGGTCTTAACGTGATGATATATAGCCTATAACCATTCTCGATAAATGAGTTATATAACACTGAAAGAATTATTCAAATCGGACCAGTAGTTCCTGAGATTACCCCCTACAACGTCACACACTCACAAACTCACAAACTTTACCTCTTTATAATATTACTAGCCTCTGCCCGCGACTTCGTTCGCGTGGAATAGATACACTAACACCAACACTAACACGCAGCAGTTCTCAAAATGAAAAAACATCCCGATTTTGAAACATTTTTCATCTGTGCTCCGCTCCTATTGATCTTAGCGTGATGGTACATAGCCTATAACCATTCTCATTCATGGTATGGCCATTCAAGTTGCTGAAATGAAAATGTTACGGTGGATGTGCGGCGTGACCCGGCTAGATAAAATCCGCTACGAATATGTGCGAGGCAGCCTAGGGGTGCGCGACATTGCAGATAAGATGTAAGAAAGTAGGCTGCGATGGTATGGTCACGTTAAGAGAAAGCCCCCAGATTACGTGGGAAATTTGGCACTACAACTGTCCCTGCAGGGTCAGAGATCCAGAGGCAGGCCCAAAACAAATTGGAAGAGTGTAGTGCTGAATGATATGAAGGAGTGCGAAGTTTCCGAATGTGATGTCATGGGCAGAGCGAAGTGGAGAAGAAAAGTAAGGAAGGCTGACCCCACCACCATGTGGGACTAACAGCCAGGAAGAGAGAGAGAGAGATATCAGAGGAAGTTTGAAAATAGCACCGGTGACAGAGAAGTTGAGAAGTAGTAGGTTATCATAGGTTATGAGGAGAGATGAAAACCATGTTACTAGAAAAGTGTTGAGTATAATGGTGTACGGATATACGAGTAGAGGAAAACCGAAAAAGGTTTGGATGGATTATGTGAAAAATGATGTGTTAATAGGTGTGAGTACTGAGATGACATTTGACAGGAAAGTGTGGTTGACAAAAGAAAACCTGTTATGCCGATCCCACTTAAGTGGGATAGGGGTGAAATGATGATGAAATATATATTAGAAAATACAGAAAAATTAGATATTCAAGCTATTTTTGTAACTAGTTGGGCTTAAGGGTGATCGATATTCATGGACGTTGAAGAAACATCGATGTTTAGCTGAAAAACATTTATGTTTTCAGACATTGATGTTTTGCTATCGATGTTTATCGTACATCGTACATCGATGTTTTTCTAATATCGCTCATTCATTTGGACTACTATGAAGCGTGGAGATTTACAAAATGCTATATAAATTTACAATAAAAATTTTACAAGAACAAAAAAAATTTGAATTTTTTATGTCTCCATTGTAATAAATAGATTATTATCGAGCTTTTTTTTTTGTAATATTACCTAACCTAATCAAAGCGAGACAAAAGAGCAAAATAGCGAACATTCAGCGAGCGCGGTAGATTTAAAACGTAACCTTTTTTTTTTTCGAACTGACTACGCTATTGACCCAGCAAGGTCTTAACAGCTTCACCGGACTACTAAGGCGAGCGCTTGCGGCACTCGGCGTATTTTATTTGGGCAACTAGCTCAAGGGTGCACGGCATACCTCGGCCTGGGCTGCTGCCCGACACGTGCAATTCACGACCTATCTGAGCTGACCTAAGCTAACTATTCATACATATATGAGTTGTTGGAGCATATATGTGTACCAAGCATACATACCTCAACAACTCCTATATATATTTCGTATTGGATAATTTTCCAAACTATTTCAGTTCGATAAGGGAAAGAAACAAAACCCTTCCACTTTCATGTGTAGGCGTGTATACGTGCACGTGCGTGGGGGTGATATGTGTACTGTTGTTGCAGTGATGTAACATTTTGTGTCATTGTATCGCGCGAGCAGCACACCCAAGGGCTCCACGCCGAGGGAACGGACCTAGGCTTGAGCCGCTGCCGAGGGGGGCCTAATCTGGTTAAAACGTAACCTTTTTGAAGCAAGTATTCAATACGTATTTAACTTTTTTATAATAACACCGAATACATTCAGATGTTTTTACTAGTCACTGTTTTTTTTATCAGGTTCACACAGACGGAGTCGCGGGTACTGCTAGTTGTAATGAATTCACAAAACTTTTGAGCATAATCCGACTATGCGTTTACGCTATTATAAAAAATGCAGTCACCGGCATTTTTGCACACTTCAGTGTATCAAAGCTCAAAGCCGGCTAGACTTTAACCGCCCAGTTCAGACAGTCTGGGACGGGGGGAAGGCGAGGGCAATGAACTCGCATTCTATACACAGGCTGATTTCTTTTTTGGTCGGGGATACAGGTTGCGTAGTATTTTTGTTTGTTTTTTTTTTTTCTTTAATCTAAATCTACTATTTGTCTCCAATAACACTACGAATATTATATAGAGGTAAAATATATACCTACTAATATTATATAGAGGTAAAGTTTGTAAGTTTGTGACGTTGTAGGGAGTAATCTCAGGAATTACTGGTTCAATTTGAAAATTCTTACAGTGTTATATAGCTCATTTACCGAGGATAGTTATAGGCTATATATCATCACGCTAAGATCAATATGAGCGGAGCACTAATGAAGAATGTATCAAAATCGGAGTTTTTTTTCCTCTTGAGAGCTTCCGCTGCTTGTTAGCGTTAGCTTATAGTAACTATTCCATGCGGACGAAGTCGCGGGTAGATACTAGTTAATTAAGAAAATGTACACAACTCTATATAATTATTGATCGGAGTTCCATTAAATTTGCAAATCAAACTAATGTTAATAATTTCATTGTATAAGTCATGAAATTTAAATAATTAAGACTAATTTAAATCATTTAAAAAGTACACAGTAATTCCATTAGCTTGAGTTATAATTTCTATACCTTGTCATTTTGACTGCCTCGGTTTTTTTATTGCGAATATATTTAAGAAAGAAGAAATATAAAAGATGGATAATTTCTGACCTTGAGTTTTTTCTCGTCAAGTCTGCTCCATCCTGCTTCCAGTCACCTAAAAAGAAATAAAAAATAAGGATTATCTTTTATCCAAGTAAAACAACGCTATGTCTCGAGACTAGCGCAGTTAATGTCGTCCGGTGAAGCTGTTAAAACCTTGCTACACCAATAGCGTAGTCAGTTCCGAGAAAAAAAGGAGGTGTTAATGTTTTCTCAGCATCCATAAATTTATCGCGACAGAATTAAAGTGAAAAATAATGTTCTATAGATTTTAATGTTTCTCTATCTCTCTCTCTCTCTCTTTGTACATATTTCAAGTATATACTATTTTTTATATCTTAGGAGGCAAACGAACGAGTGGGTCACCTGATGTTAAGTGATCACCATCGACCATAAATACCAGCAACACCAGAGGAGTCTCAAGTGCGTTACCAGCTAGAGTTGGTGGGAAAGAGAGAGAGGAGGAGGTGATCCTTCGACGCTCTCACAGACCGAACGAAACGTCAGTGTTTCTGTGGCTCGCGTG
The DNA here is from genome assembly GCA_014332785.1 of Antheraea mylitta. Taxonomy (NCBI): domain Eukaryota; kingdom Metazoa; phylum Arthropoda; class Insecta; order Lepidoptera; family Saturniidae; genus Antheraea; species Antheraea mylitta. Next base: position 1,151,543 of record JACEII010000075.1, on the reverse strand, counting down.
GTACTACCCCGGAAGAGGCGACACAAATGCTGAAACCAGTTATCTCATTCTTTCACAATCTATGATTATATATACATTTGTAGCTATCTCTTTTCCGTTCAACAAAAACTAATTCACACCGTCGCAAAAGTAGTTTAACTTGAAAAAAAACCTAACGATACTTTATACTCCTCGACACTTTGTTTAACTATATACTAAGAATTCTAGAAAAGCTGATACAAGCATAATATGATCTTGTAACCCATACTTGTAAGTAGGTAAGGATGTCTGTCGCACGGTACTGACCTCTCCAACGAGACTTTGTTACAGCCCTACGATCGATGAATCGTTTTAGGGTTCCCGCGAACATCCAAATACATTTAAAAACCATTTATTTATTCACGTACCAAATTTATAATATAAATACATTCATATACATAACAATGAGAAAATAACATACCGGTAATGAATTACGCTATTGTATTGATTAACAAAAAAAAAACTGTTATCAAAAACCGTTCTTAATTATTTTTCTGTTGCGTAATTTGCTATTTTTGTATCATATTATAATTATCGGTAACTATCTAATACCGGCAACTTTGTTGACGTCGTTTATTATCTGGGTACTATATTTTATAAACAGAAGAAGACAGAATTTTTTTTATTTTAATTATAAAGGATAATTAATATTATGTACATATAATAAACATATAATGCTGAACGTGTAGTGCTTATGAAACTCGTAGTCTTTTAAATTCTAATAATTGTCATTACCTAGTATAAAACACAGTCTCCTACCTCTATTTGCCTGTTCACGATAAACTCAAAAACTACTGAATGGATTTTCATGCGGTTTTAACCAGTACATAAAGTGATTCATGAAGATTTATGACGAAGATTTAGGTTTATAATTTGTCAAGGTTTTCTTTTATTGTCATCGTTTCGTATAAAATGAAGATATTGTAATCGTTTTGTGATAAGCACCAAGTCTATTAAAACTAAAAAAAAAACTGTTTAAATTCCTATCTATAGTTTTGAGTGATGTGCAAATAATGACGGACTTTTTGGCAGAATGTTATCTTTATAGAAAATTTATAATACTTCATATGTCGTATACAAATAACTTGTGTAAATTTATACTAATATATTAAAGAGGTAAAGTTTGTAAATTTGAGTTTGTGACGTTGTAGCAGTTAATCTCAGAAACTACCGGTCCGATTTGAAAAATCTTTCAGTGTTATATAGTTCATTTATCGAGAAAGGATATAAATATAGGCTATATACTAGCCTACGATCAATAGGAGCGGGGCACCAGTGAAGAATCTTTTAAAGGTGGTTTTTTTTCCTCTTATGAGCTTCTGCTACGTGTTAACGTTACCCCAAAGTAACTTTTCTACGCGGACGAAGTCGCGGGCAGGGGCTAGTTAAAAATAAATTAACACAGTGCAAGAATCCGCGGTCACAACTAGTATACAATAATTGTGTTCTCTCTATTTCTAACCACAGATCACTCATCATACATGCACTCAGTAGGTGCACATATGATGGAAGGGATTTTTTTTCCCCGTATCTTGTTTAATTTGCTTAGGCAATTGTGACAATTAAAAATACATATTATAAATGTTCGTCAGTTACACAAATACATATATGTGACTCACTAAGATGTACAGGTATATTAGCTAGTTAGCTTAGTTCGTATCGGTATGGTGAAATCAAGGCAACAGGCCAAGCATAGGTTGGCCCACTTTGATATGCTTGAACTTGTCGCCACGCTTTTGAGTGCTTTAAAGCTCTCTCTATTAGTCCGGTGCAGTTGTAAAGGCCCGTCAGGTTAATACCATTAGTAAGGTCGAAAGAAGAAGCTTTTAACCTTGATATTATTTATTTTTTTTACAAGTATTTTTGTCTACTCCAAAAGGTAAAGGTGTATGTGATAGAGCAACGATAATGCTATAACTTTCAGCATGAATGGGTCGTCTTGCCCCCGGTACTGTAGCAGGTGGGTGTGTAACTGTAAGATTTGCTAATGATCATGATCATCTCCAAGATCATCTACAATTCATAGTTAATAGGTAACTTTATTGTTCGTTGCTCTAATTTGTAATCTATCGCTGTAGTATAATATTAGAGCTAAATGTAACTAAGGTAACAAAAGTTTTTTTTAAGTGACAACTAGATAGACGCATTAAGCGGTATTTTTTTGCCAAAAGATAAATTTATAATATCGCGTCATGACATGCTAGTAAGCGTGACCAACCGTATTACTCTCGCACGGCTTGCATCAGACTAGCGATGCGTAGTATAAAAGCCTATGTACATCTAATAGTGATATATTGTAGTGAGCTTGTGCAGCCCATCATATTTGATGAATTAATATACTGTATTAAAACTATATAATGATTGTTCGACGTGTCAATATATGTGAAAAAGAGCCTAATGATAATAATTTCAATTAAAAAATTACGAAATTTAAATAATTCACAGTATAATTATTTTAAAATCCAATCTTCCAGATTAATAGTGTCATTGACGAGATGGTAGTGAAATTGGAAACTTCTTGTGATCATCTCAATGTTCTAACAAGATGGCGGAACCCTTGTTAGAACTTTCTGTAGAGTTTTTGTGGCATCTCAGAATCCATGCTCCGTTGTATTATTTCCGATCCACTTCACTTGTGCATAATAACCAAACTATATTACGTAAAGCACCACAAACATTACACAATATAGAGTCAAATGACACAAGATTATGGATAAAATATAAAGTCCACTACATGGCATTCCAAGATCCCGCCAAAAACTCGCAATAAAATGTCGTTTTATTTTAAATTAAGAACGTTACAGTTTTTACTCTTAAATCTGACACCAAACAGGTTCAATTTTAATTCAAACTGGCCAGTGCGTTAAAACGGTAATTTCCTATTTAAACTCCTATTATACAAATAAATGACCAATAATGATTAAAATTGGCATACCTACGTATTTATTGTCAAAGGCTTCTACGGTATTGATACTTTATATAACTTGCAACCAGATCACAATGGGTTGTATTTCAATTTCATTAATTTCATATTGTAATGAGGACAAAGTCGGCAGTGATTGTTAGTATTTTTGTAATTACGGATGATAACCTTTCATTAAAAATAGTAATAATAGGTCATTGTAATTTTTTTTTTTTTTTTACATATAAATACAATATATTTTTTATTCTTTGTAACATTAACAAAAATATATTATATTACCATGGCCAAAAATTAATGGCTTCCAAAGGATATATAAATAAATATAATATTTTAATTTATAACCGAATGACAAATAAAATATATTAAAATTAATGTAAATAAAACTACACTAAATAATAGTAACCTCCACATATTTCTGTTTATCCTGTAAGTTATATCACTATTATATTAAATATACATAATTATGTATATTAGATTGCCAAAATAAACATTTAACATTAGCACGTGTATACACGTAATAAAACAAACCGGTCATATAATTAGAATAACAAAAAAAAAATGTTAAAAATATCCAAAAATTACGAGATCACTGCTAAGATTTGAAAAAAAAAGGAATAATAAAAACTCTTTGAATAAACCTTCGCAACCCTACGTCCTAAGATGGAAGTGTTATACACACAGTGGATCGCCAGACGTCGCACACAGACGCAATAGTCTCACGTCATACGAAACGTATATACATGCTGATTTTTATTTTTAATCGCGTATGAACGTTGACCTAAAGTCGCTACGGTGGATGATCTGTCCTCTGATATTGCAACTCAATAGAGTGTTGCTAATTACTAGAAATGCTTAGAAATGAAAACATAAAGCTGCACGTAAGCTAGAAATCGTATTAAAATCGTAGAAATAATGCTTAATTTGCGTTTGTATCTCATAAAGGACAATTTGAAATATATCTATCTTATTTGAAAACAATATGAAACAGGACTTTTTACTTTGTAATTGAATTTCTAAATACCAATTTTAATAGATCTGATTTCGAAAATGACGAATTTTCCTAGATATTTTCATCCCCGTTTTCACTACCTCAGGGGCTGAATTTGTAAAAGTCTTTGCATAGTATTTAACTAAACCGTAAAATCTCTTGTTGTAGTAGTTTGGGATGTGCTTTACGTTATATCTTTATTTGTTACCCAACGAAGAAAAACAATGCAGTGCAATATATATGTTATAATTATTTTTTAATATTGCATTGTAGTACTTATTCACAGCAAACAAATTAATCTGATTGACATCAAATATATTATTAAAACGAAATTATTAAATTTCTACTTATAATAGTGAGGTATGCACAAACATTATTCACTTACCATTATTGTGTGACTGGTGAACCACAAACCGACAATAAATAAACCAAGGCTCCAAATTATCATCCCTGCATCAGTTACTCATATCAACTTATGAGAATAATAATAGCATATAAATGAGATAAATAACTGAATGATACTTGCGCGTAATAAATAACGGTAACTAATGAGATACATCCCGCAGAAATGATAACCTCTAGGGTTAATGAAATTCCGACAGAGTGAACAGGTACTAGTGCTGATGTTGTCTATCTAGATAGAAAATAATAGTCTACATTACTAAGAAATAGATACACAGATGTGGACTACTATCTTACTAATTATTAATATATATTTTCTCAATTTTAAACCTTTTCCTAATTTTTTTATTAATCCATTTTTATAAATTATATGCATTCTTAATAAAGGTCGACCACACCCTTTGCCATAAAAGCTCAATAATATTAAAATTTAAATAATCAATTATGGCTGACTTTTGACATCTATAACGACTGCTCAAAAAAAATACATCTCTTCAAGTGATGACGAGGTGTAATAAGATAACTAAAAAAAATATTTCGTCAATTTGTATTCGTAGACTCATGTTTTATATATTAATGTGATAACTTAGTTTGACCCGAATAGTAAAACATCTTCTTCCATTATTTGTAATCAGCCTTCATAATGGTAAAAAATTGTGTATTTAGTTTAGTCTATATCACAATTCTCCCAATTCTCGCAGCCTTTTTGTCAGTAAAAACAAAACATCTAGAAAATAGTGTAATACTGTGGCAATATTAAGTTATGGCTAGAACTATGCTACAAACTGGGATACGATACTAGCTGACTAGAAGGAATAAACCAAATTAAAACCGTGTACAAATAGCGTTACCCAAATAATTAAACAAGGTATAATAAAATGATACGCCATGGAACCACTAGTATAATTTTAATTGTCCGTTTATAAGTAGCACAGACAGCTAATAGCATTATGTTATATCATATGTGATTCGTTATAAATTATTCTTTTTTGTTAAATTCGTTTCATCTTATAGAGTCCAACAAGAATCCTTTTTGCAAACAACAGTGTTTGAACATGCTGTATTCGAAACCTACAAACACTTACGTAGACTTTATGTCGAAACGCGTCTGATTCACTCACACTAAAATCATTATGTACAAACACTTAACTGGTATAAACTACGCGACTTATCATGCACACAAACATATCAGTATAGTTACCATATATTCTAAAATTATAAGATTGTTTACGAATTCGAAACTTAAATAAATAACAAGTATTTTAATTAAAAAATAATTTATTGAAACTGGTCACAAAAAAACAAAAACGTTGAGATTTAAAATTAAATAACTTTGACAAAATATAATATTATCAAGAAGATGCACTGTTTATTTAACTAAGCATAGATTGATATAAAAGTATTGTTTACTCTACCCATGTACTATTAAACTGTAGGTAGAGGAATTTGCGCAAGATTCGACTGCGGTGATACCTCAATCACATCAATTTCGACAGAAATAGGAAAAAAACAAAATGATTTACACGGCATAGAAATCAACTGTAGATTCCCACACTAGGAACTGAATCCTGTGTCGTGGTTAATCGACCAACAATTCATTACAAATTTTATTTCTTGTCAGTGCCGTAAGTGGCTTACTTATTAGACAAATAAGATTAATAAAATTTAAAACATACATATATATCAAACTGTTAATAATACACAATTTAAAATCTAAAGTACACGAACACACACGGTATTATACTTAAGCGAGAAGTGAAAAGTATGGGTAGGTTTGTAAATTGACTTTAAAATGTATTTATATTCATTTCTTGTGTCTGTCTACGAAAGGATATGAAGAATGTTTTCAGTCTCCTCGTATGACAAGGATAATAACCATTCTGTGACACTTGCTTTTACTTCTCTTAATTCTCGGTTAATTAATTCACAGTGTTTGTTCACTTGTCTATATATGAATGGGTGGGCAAACTTTTTTTTGGCAAACGTTGAGCTAAAACAGTGTTAACTTTGGGTGTCTTTATTTTGAAGCGCTGAGTGTAAGGAATATCAAAGGAATCCGTAACCTCGCTGTTTAATGCTAGTTGTTTTCTAATGTACTTGTGATGAGTAACGGTCATTTTTAGAATGTACAACTGTCGGACTGTGAGTAACGATAAGGTTTTCTAAAAATAACCTTCAAGAGAGACCTTTGGGCCCTTTCTAGTTTTATTAGAACGATCTTAGAAGCGTTGCCCCAAGATGAGATGCAGTATTGGAGTAAGTATAGGTATAAGGCCTTATAAACTAGAATTAAAATATACCGACAAGCCGCAAGGAAAACTTTCATGTATCTTTCAGCAGATAAAGGAACACAAAGATGAGACCTTAGCACTTTCCAATGTGTATCAGTGGTACAGCCACGTAGGCGATAGAGTCACGCTGAAGCTATTACTGGTTTGGGCATGAATGGGTTGGTTCGCCCGGGGTACTATCACTCATCACACAGAAACACTCACGTGTAGTAACAGTGTTTGCATTGTTGCGTTTCATTCGGTCAGTGAAAGCGCCTCCTATAATATAATATAAAAAGAACAACTAGGCCATCGTGTGCTAACTTATTTATTATTAAAAAAAATCGTAAACCGTCTTTAATAATGTACCGTTGTAACAGAATAAATGGTCACCCTACATTACGCACACATCAATAAACTATAATAAGTACAAAGTCTGCGAAGTTGACGCGCCGTCGTACACACACAAGCGCACCGAGTTCGTCGACCGCACACGACTGGCATTTTGCAACGTACCGAGATTTCAAATTTCGAATGAAATTCAAATTACGAACTTTACAGACTGTCAACAGGAATGACACGAGTAACATTCAGTTATAGTTGTACAAACGTATTAAAGGAAAGATGGAGCAGTTGACAGCCGTCATTATTTCATTTAGGTTTCTATTGAATAACGATTTTCAATTAATTATTATCAGATTTTTAACCGCTTCATACTATAGAGTACAAACGACTTATAGATTAGGTATAAAAAAACACAAAACGGATATAAACAGTTTCAAAAGATAATTATTTAAGTCCTTTTATCAGGTAATTTTGATATTCTTATCGGGATGTAGCTCAGTAAGTGTTGAAACACTAACTCCATCCATGAAGTTCTAATCCTCAGTGGGAGATTTTAGTTGAGGAAGAGATCGTGATAAAACTACGATAAAGACACTATACTTACTATTAATTTTAAATTAAACATCCGAAAGCAGATTTGTTTAAGTGTAGTCCGGGAACAAAATATAATGGAACTATGGGAATTCAACTGTATTAAGCCAGTGTTTTTCAAACTTTTTCTTGACACGACCCCTTTAGTATGAAAGATGTTTCGCCCTACACGCCCCCCTCTACTCGCGACCCCCCTATTCACGAGTCCCCTACCCGTTTCATGTATTTTAATTTGTGACAAATATTAATTTTAACATATTTATTCAATTTCATAATTAAGGTTCGGATAAATACGTAATAATATCGAATAAATGGTTTTTTTTATTTAATATAAACTATGATGTCCTTAAGTTAGCATTTTTCTTAATAAATCTTTATATATATTTTTTACTTCAGTAGCTTTCCCAGCGTTTTGCAACTCCGTTATAGAACTTAACTTCGCGACCCCCCTAGGGGTCCAGACTCACACTTTGAAAAACACTGTATTAAGCGATACTACCGAACCGAGAGGTCGCAGGTTTGAATTTCGCAAATGACTGGATTTTCTAACATAATTCTGTTTTAGATACTAAGGTTTATTTGATTTAGCTGTAATCTATAAATCAAATATAATGGAGCTGTGAGAATGGAGCTGTGAGAATGGAGCAGTAGTATGCCCGTAGTATATATGTAAAAAAAAATATGCGAAGACAAAACAGTACAGTAATTTTATCTTCTTTGTTTTTCAACCGACTTTACTTATTTTTTATGACTATTGATGAGCTTTACTGTTATCATTAAAACCATTTTGGAAACAGTTTTTATGTGGTAGAGCCACGCTGAAGCTATTACTGGCTTCAGCATGAATGGGTCGGCTCGCCCCCGGTACTACCATCCGACCCACAGAGACAACCACGTGAAGTAATAGTGCATGGCATTGTTGCGTTTCGTTCGGTCCACGTTCGGAGGCTCGCCACTCCTCCCCTCCCCCCTCCTCCAACAGAGGCTAGCAACGCACTTGCGAATGCTTTGGTGTTGCAAGTGTTTATGGACGGTGGTGGTCACTTAACATCAGGTGATCCACCTGTTCGTTTGCCTCTTATGATATAAAAAAAGTTTTCTTTTTCGTACCTATGACGAGTCAAAGCATTTATTTATCTCTCTATACGTCAGAGGGGCTACTTAGGTATTACATAATCTCTGATGAGGGATGGGGAATTCTTCCTTAGTTCATTTGCTAATCTTAGAAGAAATGGGAATGGGCGGTGATTATTTCAGCAATATTTATTTATTTAACCAGAACAGATATAAAAATAGTTACATAAATATTTACCTAAGCACAGTAAGAGCATTGCTTACTTTTACTGCAAAGAGAGAGAGGCAGTTCAAAATTACAAAAAATAATAATAGACTCCGTACTTCAAAATTCTCATGAGTACAATATAATAGATAGCGATAATAAATAATCATAGTAGGTATAATGCAAAGTCCTCTGCCACATCTGTTTGTCTGTCTGTTCGAGATAAACTCAAAAACTACTGAACAGATTTTCATACGATTTTCACCAGTAGATTAAGTGGTTGCTGAAGAAGGTTTATGTGTATAATTCTAATAACGTCTGCCGGGCTCGCTAGTATTTTTTTTTTAAACTGTTAATTTCATAATTCCGTTAAACTGTAAGTGTAATGTAAGTATTAATATAAGCTTTTGTAAAAGTAGTTTTCGTGGACTCTTTTTCGGGTAAAGGTCTTTTGGAGAGAAATATCGTATTTGCATATTTCGACACACCAATGTGTTGCTATATAGTGATTGGGATTGTTGGTATGGTGTACGTACATATAGTTACTAACTTTTACCTGCGGCTTTACTCGCATTATTATAGTTTTAAATTATCCCTCGCTACCCTTGGCTGATACAATGTCTTTACCTCTATTATACAAACACTAGCTGTTCTCGCAACTTTGTCCACATAGGATAGTTACTTATGGGCTAATAACGACACGCAGCGAAAGCTCTCGAAAGGAAAAAATACCCCGGTTTTGTGACATTCTTCATTGGTGCTCCGCTCCTATTGGTCTTAGCGTGATGATATATAGCTTATAACCATCCTCGATAAATGAGCTATTAAATACTGAAATAATTTTCAAATAGAACCAATAATTCTTGAGATTAGCGCGTTCAACCAAACAAACAAACCGTCCACCTTTATAATATTAGTATAGATTGTAGGTTTTCATCCAAATTTTTTTCAACTCTATTAAATTTTAGAAACTATGAAACATGCATTTTTAAATTTCTAACTAAATTGTTAAATACTAATTTTTATAGATGTAAGTTAAACAAGCAAATTAAAAAAAAATTACCGACAGACTTTAAAAAACCAACTCTAAAATAATGCACCAGAACGTCTCCGCTCGTATAGTCAGGACCTGCTTGGTCTAAGATACTCATAAACCTACTAATTATTCAATCACTATACATTCCCTATTCGATTTTGAATAGTTTTCCGCATTATATAAAAAAATCCAAGGCTCAATGCTAATGAAATTATAATGAACCACTTGTAATAACACCTTTTCATTAAAAAAAAATAATCTTCCACATCGATTTATAAATCAAGAACTTCTGAGGAAACAAACATTAAAAAAAAATACAGCCGAGTAGGGTTGCTCTTTCTTATTGAAGGCTGTTAAAAATTACTGTTTTATCTACAAACTTTCACCACCTTAGGGGTTGAATTTCCGAAAATATATCTTATATCCTTTTTTACCACTTTGGGGGTTTAATTTCCTAAAATATAATTCAAATCCTCTTTTTTGCCACCTTAGAAGTTAAATTTTTAAAAAATATAACTTACATTCTCTTTTTCACCACCTTAGGGGTTAAATTTCCGTAAATATAATTTTCATAATCTTTTTGCCACCTTAGGGGTTGAATTTCCGAAACTCCTCATTTAATAATTATGCTTTAGTTTAAAGGGAATCAGTACAAAAATGTTCAAGGTCTTAGCCCAGTACTTTAAACTGTGTGCTCGTAAGTCAGTCTGTTATAAATTTATATAGGTGTATAGTACTACGCCCGGCGGACGTTGTACTGCCTTGATAATAAATATAATTGAGACCACAGCGTCAAAATTGGTTCAGTACTTTCAGAGTGATACGTGTTCACAGGGAGAGACAGACAGACAAAAATTGGAACAGGATTATTTTTGGCTTCTATATACAAGTCTACCCCGATTATCAATTTTTTTTAAATAGATAATCTATAGATTTGACCTTTTTTCTTCATGGGGCTATCCCTAACGAATATCCATTGTGCGGGGCAGCAGAGGATGGGTATGCCATAGATACACGGACTAAAACCCCATGGTACCATCTTAAAACTTTTGGCCGAGGGACCAGGGACTACCTAACCACACGACGTCTGCTCCTCCGATAGGTGTTATCCCCTCCTAAGGGGACCAAAATGCGGCCTAAGAGGTCAAGATGGTAGACCCCTGAAGGGGAGTGGGTGTTAAACCACCCCTGACGAACTGTGGGAGTCGCATCGTCAGATTTGATCTACTTACAGTTTTTATTAACTATATTATAAACTAGCTGTGCCCGTGACTTCATCCGCGTGGAACCATGTAAAATATAGTGATTAATAAATTCATCTGAATGTAAGTTCATTTTTTTATCTACATTTCTCTCCTACTTACTCCGCGTTGTCATTAAAATTACAATAACTTTGGATGGAGTGGATCGATTTCAATGAAACAAAGAGTAAGTTACTCTTGAGGATATTCTTTATGATTTTCTTTTGAGGTTTTATTGTGAAAATAGTATTTTAGCAGTGATGCATGTTCATACAAACAGACAGACAGACATATTTATAACATATTTTTCACTATTTTTTTATTTAGATTCATATTATATGTACAGAACATATAAATTTATTTATTTATTCAAAGAGAATCAACAGCGAGAATATAATATGAATTAATATAACATACATGAACATTTTTACAATTATTTATGTTACTAATAAAAGTTCATTACAGCATTCATGTCTACATACAATATAACAAAGAAGATACAATTATTAGAGATAAAAATAAACAAGAAATTTAAATAGAACTATTGTTATTTAATAACATTTAACATTATCATACCTACATAGTATAAAATAAAGACCTCTACCGCGTCTGTCTGTCTGTCTGTTCGCGATAAACTCAAAAACTACTCAACGGATTTTCATACGATTTTCACCAGTGGATAATTAATTTATGGGGAAGGTTTTGGTATATATATTGTCAAGGATTCTTTTATATTATATTAAAAAATAAATGACGAAGCTCTTAGTTTAAAAATGTTAGTTATAATTTTTTTGCTGGAAAAGGCGATACTTTGCGGAAATCAATTATTAAGTATCATAAAGAACGCTACATTTTCCAGACTGAATCACACGTAACCACAGGTCACGTCGTCATGGTCTAGGCGTAAATTTTGCCCCCGCACACCAGATTAGGCCTCCCTCGGCCGCGGCCCAAGCCTAGGTCCGTTCCCTCGGCGTGGAGCCCTTGAGTACGCTGCTTGCGCGATACACTCGCACAAAATTTTATATCACTGCGACAACATTACACATATCACCTCCACACACGTGCACGCATACACTCTTACATATGAAAGTGGAAGGGTTTTGTTTCTTTCCATTATCGAACTTAGAAAAATTATCCGACACAAATTACATATATGAATTGTCGAGGTATGTATACTTGGTACTTGGTAGCTCCTGTATCGCGTGAGCAGCGTACTCAAGGACTCCACGCCGAGGGAACGGACCTAAGCTTGAGCCGCTGCCGAGGGGGGCCTAATCTGGTTGAATAATAAGAATGTAAATCTAACGTGTCTTTACTTATTCGATTTTGGAAAAAAAATCTTGCAAGTTTCTAGGAATAAGTAATAGGATGCATTTCAATTATTTTTAGAAATGTCTGCCTGTCTGTTTGTATGAACACGCGAACTGCTAAAGTACTGGGCTCAGAATAGAATCTCAACAAGAAAATTAAATATATAAAACATATTTTCAGGAGTTACTTAGTCTTTGATTCATTAAAATCGGCACACTAACAAAAGTTATTTTAATTTAAATGACGGCTCGAGTTGTACGAGAGAAGAGTAGTAATCTATATGTATATATATATGTCGATCTATATATATATATGTACTAATATTATAAAGCTCGAGAGTTTGTTTGGTTGAACACGCTAATCTCAGGAACTATTTGTCCGATTAAAAAAAACTTACAGTGTTAGATAGCTCATTTACCGAGGAAAGATATTGGCTACATATTATTAAGCTAAGACCAATAGGAGTGGAACACCACTGATGAAAATTTTACAATTGCATTTTTTTTCCTTTTGAAAGCTTCCGCTGCGTTAGCCCAAAGTACTTATGCTACGCGGTCGAAGTCGCTGGCAGTAGCTAGTTATACATAAATGCCAACTTTCTTGAAGATCGATGGCGAAGCTTCGGAGTATATCAGGGATATAAATCATGACACTGGATTTTTATATACACTCATCAAAAAAGTCTAAGCAACATGTACTAATTTAAATTTTAGGATGGTTCTTTACATTATAATATTGTATTTTATTTTTAAAATAATATCTTTAGGGTTCTATGATGTAAAAATAACAGCTGTTGTCTTTATAAGTTCTTTTAATAACAGAAATGAACAATATTAAAATATACTGTAGAAACTAAGATTCATAAGAAACTAAACTTTTTTTTACAAAATGAAATTTCTAAAGAAATGTATTTATTGTGAAAGAACAGAACAATTTAATACAAAGTATGGTCTCCTCTACTATTAAGAACTTGTCGGCAACGATTATACATTGTATTTATGAGACTGTTTATGTCACCTTGGGGTATTCGCTCCCAATGGAATTGTAGCAAATCCTTCATCTGTTGGGTTGTTGTCGCTCCGTCCAAGTCCTTCAAAACACATCTGTGGAGCATGTCCCATGCGTGCTCGATGGGGTTGAGACCTGGCGATTGTGCAGGCCAGGGCAATACCCGGATGTACTCCGTTGCAAAGTATTCACTGGTTCGCCGAGCTGTATATGAACGCGCATTGTCATGCACTAACCTAAAATCGGAGCCAAAGGTTTGTGCAAATGGGTAGACATAAGGTCTGAGAATATCCTCAATGTAATTTTCAGCATTCATGTTTCCATTTACAAAAACGAACTCAGTTTGCCTGTTCTTCATAATACCCGCCCATAACATAACTGTTGAGCCGCTGTATGGATGAACTTCCTGAACGCACCTGAGCCTTTCAGTATTTCCGGGCCGACGATACACTCGTACTCTTCTTGTATCAGGCTTAAACCCGAATCGCGACTTATCGGAAAATATAATTATATCCCATTGTCCCTGGGTCCATGTTATGCGTTCTCTACACCATTCATATCGACGAGCGCGATTCCCGTGACGTATCGGGGGGCACCTGATTGGGCGTCGAGATCGTAGGCCGTACTCATGCAGTCGATTTCGCACAGTTTGAGGACTTACATCAACACCACTTGAAATTTGTAGCCTCAAACTTATCTCTCGAGCGGTTAACATGGGCTGGCGTCTTGCAGTCAGTTGTATGTACCGGTCTTGCCGAGTGGTTGTACTCCTTTTACGGCCTGGATGTTGTTCAGCGAGTTCTCCTGTATTATTGTAGCGCTGCCAAAGACGACAAATAACACTTCTATGAATGCCAAAATGTCGAGATACCTGAGATTGATTACTTCCCGCTTGCAACATCCGTACAGCTCTTTGCATTTCATCTGCCATCAAATGACGTCGCTTCATGACGTAAAGAATATCTAACAATTCAATTTTGTCGCTAACTTTATTTAAATGGTTGGTCAAATTATAAAAGCAAGATTAAACGTAGCAATTAAAACGCACTTAAATTCAAACAAATTCGCTGTCATTTGAATTTTATGAAAAAACAAAACATAATCAAATTTTTTTTTACAACCAGCCAGTACCTATGTCATCAATAACAAAAAAGTTTACTTACTTACGCACTTTGTTTGAGTAAATACTTAGAAATTAATTAATATAAATGGTAAAATTTGTAATATCACGCATGTTGCTTAAACTTTTTTGATGTGTGTATTTAAAATCTAATAAATAATACTATTATAGATGCTTTTATGACTAAACACCAATGTATTGTTAATCGAATAAAACAACAAAGTATCCAAGATTATATAACAGCCCCATCTAGTTATATGTCATAACACAAAAATAATATAACACTAATAATGTTTCTGAAGTGAATCTTCTAATCCGACTCCCAACAAGGTTGCGATAAACGTTTAACGCTACTATGAAGGAGTTATGAAAGCACTGTTGCGTTAAACGTTCAATACTAGAAACAATATGATTTCACTAAAAATCAAAATCTCTTTCTATTTTCATTTCCACATTACGAAGTTTCACTTCTCCCACGCGGAAGGACTCCTCGTACTGTTTTTTCATGTTTTCTTTCTTCTCCTTTGTCTGATGTTTCTCATTCCGTAGTGTAATAAAATAATTCTAACTTTTAATAATGTTAGTAGTATCGTTGTTATAAAACGACTTCGGTGTAGCAAATTACTTCTTACAATTATAATTATATTACTAGCGGGCCCGACGGACTTTGCCCTGCCCTTATAATAAAAAAAAACCTTTTATAATTAATTTACAAAAAAAAAAACACTAATATATTTCTCATGTACCACTTTATCTAAAAATAAAAAGAACACAATAATTGTAGACTAGTTGTGCCCCCGAATGCTTACACTCAGTTAATTTATCTTTAATTTACACAATTTATTTGTACACGAGATTTGAAGTATTATAAATCTTCTACATAAATAAAATTCTGCCAAAAAGTCCGTAATTATTTGTACATCACTCAAAAACTATAATACATTGAAATTTTAACAGTTCTTTTTTTAATTTTTACTCTTTAAACAATTGGTGTTTATCAAAAAACTATAACCATAGCATCATTCTATATAAAACGATGATAATAAAAGAAAACCTTGACAAATTACCTACCTATACCTTTGTCATTAATCTTCATGAATCACTTTATGTACTGGTGAAACCCCTCACCAAAATTCGTTCAGTAGTTTTTGAGTTTATCGCGAACAGACAGACAGACTGACGCAATCTGAATCAGTCTACCTTTAAACGAGAAATTCTTGTATATTTTCATATTTGTATACATTCAAGATTTCGAAAACGGCGTCATCTATTTCAGTAAAACTTAGTATGTAGGTGGTTTCGGGAACGATAAATCAGTCTAGCTAGATTTTATTCATAGGAAACTTTTTAACTGAGATTTCAAGCAATGTAAAATATAGCTAGAATATAACGGTAAATTTTGCCGCCGCTGTCAAAACAAAAATAGCTCAGGTGTAAACTCCTTGCTTCGAAAATCCGTGTAACCCCAGTTCGAATCATATATCATTTTTTTTTTTTGTAAAAATTATTATTTAGAAATAAATAATTTTATTATTATAATTATAAGAGAGATATCTTTTTAAATATTTTTATGTGAAATATACTAATTTTGTGAGGCAAACTTTTTAATTTAAAAATGTTTCTTAAAGAACCGAGCTAAGCAGTGTGACGCCATACTGCATACTGCATTACAAGAAAGTAGAAGAGTCTCCATTTGTTTACAAAGCGGGAATGGTTTCATACCAAAAAAAAAATCAATACAAACAACGCACAGAACAAACTTTATCTGATTGGTTACCGTGGAAAATATTATAATCCACCTCTGTTACGAAAGGGTCGTGCCTACCAATCGGGGGTGGTTTCACCCCTCGTCCCTTGCCGCGTTCGATATCAGCAATTTACAAAGCAGGGGTGACTTTTAACCATTGTTATGAAGGCGTTTAATTTTTTTTTTTAAGTCACTTTGAAAATTAAATATATTTTGATATATCCATAATGCTTTTCCTTGAACTTTTTAATTGGACGCGTTGAAGTCTTTTCATAGACAATTTATTTTTTATTTATTACTGTTGTTTTTGGCTATTTAATGCCTCCGACCCACCTGTTTGTTTGTCCGATATGATATTAAAAAAAAATAGGTACGATTTATATTAAGAGTTACATATTACTGTGCATCTTGTCTCAAGTTATATATATATATGATTTAACGTGCGTCGTAAAAATAAATCAAATATAATACACGAAAATCTATTTGTTTTATTGCGAAGTTTATGATCCTCTGTTGATTTATTAGTTCTTTTAAATTTAACGTGTGAATGAAGCCTAGCTCTGCATTAAAGGCATTTGGATATCTTATTGTTTTCTAACTCATACCTGCGACTTTGTTCGTGTGGAATAGATACTTTGGGCTAACGCTAATACGTAACGGAAGCTCTCAAGAGGAAAAAAAACGTCGATTTTTAAACATTCTTCATTGGTGTTTCCCTCCTATTAGTTTGTATCGCATGATGATATATAGCTTATAACCATTCTCGATAATTGAGCTATATAACATTGAAATAATTGTTCAAATCGGACCAGTAGTTCCTGAGATTACCCCCTACAACGTCACAAACTCACAAATTCACAAACTTCACCTCTTTATAATATCAGTATAGATGAATTTCATTTGGGGATGATTTAAAAACCTTGAATAAAATGATTGCCTACCGCTATAAATAATTCTATCTCATTCATTGACTTATTTAATTCCATTTTAATACGTCCATATTACTTTTTCGAGTAAAAACCTTTGATCAGTTATTTAAGTATTAAAATACCCAAAGCTTGAATAGATAGAATTAGCCACTCATAGTAGTTATGTGGAGGTACACTGCTTATTTATCCCGCTAGGTGGGGCACAGTCGGTGGTACCTGTTCGACTAATAGTCTGTGGTCGCTTTTTTTTTTCGAAATGATTACTCTATTGACCCAGCAAGGTCTTAACAGCTTCACCGGACTACAATCTGTGGTCGCTGGTTGTAGCGTATTGTTAAGCTTGTGTCAAATACGTACATTCATAGATAATAATATAATATAGAAAAGATATAATATACATAGATAAGATCGCTTTTGTCGGGTTAAGGAAGCATTCCTATTCTTTAACTCTTTTTTCAAACTGGCTACAGTCATTAAATAATAAATGATTATTAATTAAAAAACGTACTAGTAAAAATAGCGTAGAACAAGGTAAGGTTAAATTAGCACGATGACAATTGTTTGACATTGACAACCACAGAGTACCTGTTGACAACTCGTTGACATGAACCAGCGATGCTAGCGCCATCTGTGATTAGCTTTGCCTGTGCCTCCCCATTGTACGAAGACGAAATCGCAGACAAAAACCTAGTATTATATAAATTTGTCTATTAAATATACCACATGTAGTCGGTCGTTTAGTGACGTTGTAAATGCTTTCAAGGTCAACACTTAAAAAAAAACTAGTGCCAGTATAAAAGTTAGGTAAATTTAGTCCGCTAATTGCTCAACAGAGGCGCGGCCGTCGAATTTCTTCGCACCGCGTTTTAATACCCAGACGAAATTAACCTGCGTGACGTCATCTCTTATATTACTATGCGAGTTACGTTGTTTTTTCATTAGAGATGACTTCAGCTTTTTTTGCTCTAAATTCAAATTAAACTTTTTTCCGCACCGTTAACGTACTAGGCACGGATAGGATGCGGCCTTGGTTAACTCCTGATCGTAGCATATGAAGTGTAGGTCGTGATCGAGGTTGGCACGTATGACAAAAAATAGGGCGTGTCGTAAAAACACACGCTAGAAGTAAAACTTTTATTTTGAAACATTTTAATTAACAAAATATTAACATAAAATTTTGCCTACACCTTGTCAGGAGTACAGTAAAGAACATAGGGTACTTTTCATTTAGAAAAAAGTACTGTTCTCGGCATTTATATATAAAAACCCAAGATGCACAGTCAGAGTCTCAAAACCATCCGCATAAAATGAGCGCACAATTTAGAATTCTGCGCACATTTCAAATAGTAGGTACTCTTGTCACTCGCGTCTTTGGAATTTTTGTACACTGTTTAGTGAAAACAACTTTCTATAATTCGCGTAAGCAAATTCAAGCAAAAACATAAGTTTATACTATAACTACTTGGTATATCGGTGACTTATTGGGAATGGTTCTGAACGTTACATTTATTCGAGACTGCATCTTGGGTGTATATGAAATGGTTCCCGGGGTATATATCAAAGGAAGTTGTATGAAAAATTCAGTCAAAGGTAACATTTCAAAAAAACAATTATAAAATTTAGCGTACAGTTTTATGCAAAACTTTATTGCATAATTAATTTTATTTTTCAACTTTTAATGATGTGGGATTTTAAAAGTCAATTTCCATTCCTAGCATCGGACAAAATATAGGTACATAGTAATACTTATTTGATCATCGTAATTTCTGTTAATATTTTTATCGAACTTGCAATCTGTTACTATTCTATTACCGTGTAAGAAAGAAGGAGACGACTAACAGAAACTCAGTCGCATAGAAGTCAAAAAGTATATAACTAGCCCATTTCCCGAAGTACACTCTCCGTGCCAAACTTTATGACCATTCAGAACTCGTATGTAAATACGTATTAAATTCTGTGTATCGTCGAGAAAACTTGAGGATGTATAAATGCGAATTTTAGATTCTTTCAATTATACTAGCTGATACGCTCAACTTCGTCTGCGTGAAAATTATCTAGAGGTAAATTTCGCTACCGCACACCAGATTAGGCCCCCCTCGGTGGCGGCTCAAGCCTAGGCCTGTTCCCTCGGTGTGAAGCCCTGAAGTGCGCTGCTCGTGCGATACATTGACACTTAACCTTACATCACTGCGACAACATTACACATATCACCCCCACACACGTGCACGCATACACGCTTACACATAAAAGTGGAAGGGTTTTATTTCTTTCGCTTATCGAACTGAAATAGTTTAGAAAATTATCCGATACCAAATATATATAAAAGATGAGGTATGTGTGCTTGGTACACATATAACTATGTTCCAATAACTCATTTGTATGAATAGTTAGCTTAGGGTAGCTTAGATAGGTCACGAATTGCGTACCGCACGGTGTCCTCGGCGGCAGCCTCCACGCTCGCCGGCTCCCTTCCTTGGGAGCTGGAGGCAGGAATTCTCGCCGCCGTGAACGAATTCACGGTGGTGAGGAAACGCAGTGGGGAGCCGCAGGCTCCTAGGGAGATAGAGGTTAAAAGGCGGGAGTTACGGGAGGGGACGATAGAGAGGTGGATGCAGGACCTGGCGGACGCGCGCTTTGGGACGTACACCGTCGACGCCGTCCGCTTGGTCCTGCGAGAATAGATAGGGAGGAGTTGGGGCTCCCTGACGTTCAGGCTGGTGCAGGTACTGACCGGGCACGGTTGTTTCAGGTGGTATCGCGTGGATTGCTAGTAGGGAGCCGACCACCGCCTGTTATGAGTGCGGCGCTGATGAAGACACCACAAGGTCATCTCGCAAAAGGAGTCGGCGGAGAGGGCACGTGAGGTACACCCCCTAAGTAGCCCTCTCCATCAACGGAGGACAGGCGGAAGGAAGCGGCGCTTTGCCCAACTCCTCCCACCACCGTAGCCGGACCTGAGAGGATGCAGCCAGGGGGCTCACCCCTTCATTGCACAGGTCCGGCGGACGAGGGGAGCAGCTGGTGTGTACCCAGTCTGCCTCTCTATAGGTAGGAGTCCGGCGGCCACCTACCGCCGGGCAGACAGTTGGGGCGGCTCCACAAGGTTGATTAGCTAGAACGATCCCTTGCCGCCCCAACAACACGGTCTTTCGGTACACCGTGGTGTTTTGGTCCGTGCGAGTCGGACATCGCCCACCCTTTCCCTCGGGAGGGTGGGTATCCATAATGGATTTCCCCACGATAAGAAAAAAAGATAGGTAACGAATTGCATGTATCAGGAAATAGCCCAAGCCAATGTGTGCCGTGCACCATTGGGCTAGATGTTAAATAAAATCAGCTGAGTTCCCTAAGCGCTCGCCTTAGTGGTCCGGTGACACTGTTAAGACCTTGCTAGGTCAATAGCGTAGTCATTTCGAAGAAAGAAGAAAACATAGAGAGGTTGACTGTTGAATGCAGCTGCTAGAACACAACCATAGGTGCTGCTTGGTGACAGGTCTACAACTTGGGAGTATTTATACAAAATAATTTCGATGTTTCACATCTGCCATGTGTCCCATGACGGCTCAATTTTTTATACATATAACAATTATACCTATAAATACATTCATAATACAAAGAAACTGTCCAGTATTAAAATTGAATCCCTAATCTCCAACAACTAAACCACAACGCATATCAATTAATGACCATTTAAAGTTTATCTGCTCCCGAGTATCTTTTGTGGCGTTCGCTTAAATCGAAAACGATTAAGAAAAAAATAAAACAAACCCACGGAACCCGTACCATTTAAATGCGTTTCTTACTTTTATTTTAACTCCCCAAAGTGAATCAGCGAAAATGATTACACGGTGGGCCGAAAGCCGGTCCGACGGCTACCGAGCTACGCGTTGCGCGTGTTTGCGTACCGGCCGGGCGACCGACGCGTGCGCTTGTGTGAGTCGTGCGCGTGACCAGTGTTTCATACGACACGTTACGTTTTGACGTCCCATATATAAATGTCGCCCTGAGTATATTAATTACTGTAGTCTAGTGAAATCGTAAAGGCTTTTTTACATCATACCAGGCAAATGGACAGGTAGGTCACCTGATGATCACCACCGTCCATAGACACTTGCAACACCAGGGGAGTCGCAAGTGTGTTTCCAGCCTGTGTTAATGGGGAGGGGGAGGAAGGGAAGAAGAGAGGGGAAGGTGAGGAGAGGTGCACCTCCGGCGCTCTCACTGACCAAATGAAACGCAACAATGGAAGCACTGTTACTTCACGTCAGTTTTCTGTGAGTGGGAACTACCCCGGATGAGCCGACCCATTCATGCTGAAACCAGTAATAGCATCAGCGTGGCTATAGATGTCAAGAATATTACATGTATATTAACATTTTGCCTTAACCAAATACTCATTCTAAAATGAATTAAAACAATATTGTTCTATAATGCCTAGCGTCTGTCTCATAGAGAAAATAATCCACAAATACAATACAGTGTATGTATACATAAATAAATACAATGTAAAAAAAAAAGTAGGCAGTTAAATATTTACTGGGTTTATTTATGGAAAGAAGAACATCACATTTTTACCTGCTGTATAACAGCAAAAAACAAATTGTGATCAGAAAAGCGTTACTGACAAAACTCATTATGATAAGTCACATTGTCTTCACGGTTAAAAACTAATTAATTATGGACCTCAGATTCTGGGGTGTAAGGGGTGTCGAATAACATCATAAGACTTGAGACACCCAAGCCAACCTCACCTGCACGTGGTGCACCCTGCTGAATAACGAACGAGGCAATGGCGATAGCGGGGTGGTAGGGTTTTACAGCCCGACTGAGTCGCAACCACCATGCATATGGCGAAAAAGCCCGTAATAGTGATTCGCTTCTACGGGTCGCGTTTCGGGATCAGCCTGTGCATATCCAGCTTATTACAGGCCGGCATGATAGTGGCGACCGGCGATGGACAGTGTGTCAATCGGTGGTCGCTATTATTTTTGGATTGTACTGTGCTTATCATCAGGCATAGTGCAGTCACTTTGCCGTGTTACAATAAAAAAAAATATCTGTGGTCTATTTTAATAATGAATACAAATGGCCATGAATTTTAAATTATGCTTGCACAATACAGTGACACAAAAATTTACATCACTGCTACAACACTACACGATCACCCCCACACACGTGCACGCCTACACGCTTACACATGGAAGTGAACGGGTTTTATTTTTTCCCTTATCGAACTGAAAAAACTCTAATTTTCCGATAAAAAATATATGATGGGTTATTGAGGCGTGTATGCTCGGTACACATATGCGTCTCAACAATTCAAATATATATGAATAGTTAGCTAGGTTAGCTAAGATAGGTCGTGAGTTTGCATGAAAGAGGCAACAGCCAAGCCGAGGTGTGCCGTGCACCCTTGAGCTAGTTGCCCAAATAAAATCGGTTGAGTGCCTTAAGCGCTCGCCTTAGTAGTTCGGTGAAGCTGTTAAGACCTTGCTGGGTCAATAGCGTAGTCAATTCGAAAAAAAAAAACTTTAAATTATATGAATTCTATACTAGTTTTCCAACTTTAATATATACAAGAAAACAAACGAGGCAGTCAAGAGAACTGATGAGGATTATTCAATAGAAGTGAAAACTGAAAACTATGAAATAAATGTGTTTCCTTTTAAAATTGTCGAATTAATTCTAGTATGAATAACAATATTTATATTTCAGAGTTTGTTTATTGAAATTTCTAACATTAGTGTGGTTTTCATATCTATTCGCACGCGGAGCAATAATTATATACAATTTTATAAAGATTATGAATCAATCAAATGTATGATGAGCTGCAAAATATCGATATTACGTGTACACAGCCCCATATTCTACGCGTCGCTAGTTTCATGCAAGCTGCACTAGCACAATACGACCGGTCACGCTTACGCAGCACGTTATGACGCATAAATATAAATTTATCTCCTGCCAAAAATACTGCTCAACACGCCTAAAGAAATCTTCATTTCAAAATTTACTAATATATTTTGTGATTTTAACTAATTTTTGTAGATACTTAAGAAAGTATATTTATGTTTGATTGAAATAAATATAAAACGGTCATGGAAACGATATCGTCGTTGTTAAAAACGGATGTGCAAAAATCGCGTATCGTATCGGCCGTGTTTATGGAAATGCGCACACAAGGCAATGACACTTAAACTTCGTCTCCGTTTCAAATCTAGATCTCAATACAAAAGTTAGGTGCAAATTGTTTAGTCGAGAGATTCGCATGCTGCCCTACGAGATTGTCCTTACATTTGTTAATGGACACACGTTTTATTGTGTATTTTTTACTAGCCATTGCCCACGACTTTGTCTACGTGGAATAGTCACTTTAGGCTAACACTAACACGCAGCGGAAGCTCTCTAGAAGAAAAACAACTCTGTAGTCCGGTGAATCTCTTAAGACCTTGCTATGTCAATAGCGTAGACAGTCCGAGAAAGGAAAGAAAAACAAACCCGAATTTGAAACATTCTTAATTAGTGCTCAGCTTCTATTGGCCCTAGCGTGATGATATATAGCCTATAACCTTCATCGTTAAATGAGCTATAGAACACTGTAGGAATTTTTAAAATCGGAGCAGTAGTTTCCGAGGTTTCTTCCTACAATGTCACAAGCGTACAAACTTCATCTCTATATAATATTCGTATAGATTTATAAATACATTGGTGTTTAAAATTGATTTCTTTTGATGCTAAAACATAGACGAGATTTATTCTTAACTGTGTGCTTGGAGTCTGTTTTTAAAATGTCCTTAGAATTGTTTTTTTTTTTCGATATGACTACACTAATGACCTAGCAAGGCATTGACAGCTTCACTGGACCACAGCCTTAGAAGTGAGATACGTGAACTTCAAGCATAGCCATTATGATATGGAGAGAACAAAAGCCCAACTATAAAATATTACACTCATTAAATTCTTTTTTTTTATAACTTTATCACTACTAGAGGTAGTTCAATTATGGAAATTCGATCATAAGGCGTAATTTCTTTTTCTCATTATAATATATTGATATTTTGAATGGAAGAGACTATATATTATTGTAAATTATAGACGAAGAAAGTGTATAGCATGAGGAATAGAGAGACTTATAAATATAAGTTTCGGCTTATTGGCAGGCATAGTTATTAATTTAAAAAAAAAGTCAAGAAAGGCGTTTCACAAATACATGAGTTACTGAACAATTTTTTAGACATATTTCTATATGTATGTATATATACTGGATTTTTTAATACATATTTCCAGTTTATTTAAAAAAAATTCAGGTATATAAGATGATTTATAAAAGTTACCAATCTATTAAAAGCTAATATACATGTACTGTGTATATAAAAAGTGTCTGCCGTTTGTTCGGTTAAATCTGCGAAACGGCTGAACCGATTTTGACGAGAAAATCATTGTTAGATAGAGGAAATTTCATAGCTTTATTTCAGCATATCATTACACTTTTCTATAGGTGGTAAGCATAATATAAACAATTAACAAAGGAAACTTAAAACCGATTAAAGGGTTGTAGGTGTCAAGCAGAAAGGACAGTTACGATCAAAAAATTAAAATACAGTCATTATTTGATGTAGATTAAACAGAGTTATAGTGAGACAGTATTCATGCGAACGACGTCGCGGGCAACAATTAATGTATAATAAGGTCGTTGTTTGTATTAACGCAAGCACCATTTGCAAATTACTACACCAATTTTAATGTACTTTTAAGATTAGTATAGGATTGGAAATGAAGATATATATTGCGTACCAGCGTGCTGGGCGGACGTTGCCCTGCCTTGATCATAAAAAGAAATCTAAAAGTCAACCACAGCACCACTTACCGAGTCCAACTGAGAATCTAAACCATTCTTGGATCGACTCGAACAAGCACTTTCATCAAAATCGGTCCAGCCGTTTAAGGCGAGTTAAGTGATATATACACACGTACAGAAGAAATTTATATATAAAAAAAATGATATATTTATACTAGCTGACCCGCGCAACTTCGTCTGTAAGAAATCGGTTACCTACCGGTTCGAAATGTATTTCCAAACTCAAAAATCTTTAAAAAACTTAGAACTCGCTTACAGCGACTGCTCCCGTTTCCAATTGTGAAGCCAAACTTTTCAGGGACTCGCTCAAACACATACCTAGTTGGTTAAGTAAAAGACTTACACATGTGGGGTGTAAGGGGTGTCGAGTAACATCTTAAGACTTAAGACACCCAAGCCAACCTCACCTGCACGTGGTGCACCCTGCTGATCAACGAACGAGGCAATGGCGACAGCGGGGTGGTGGGGTTTTACAGCCCGATTGGGTCGCAACCACCATGTACATGGCGAAAATGCCCGTCATAGTGACTCGCTTTTGCGCGTCGCGTTTCGGGATCAGCCTGTGCATATCCAGTACCAGGTGACTTTCGTCATTATGGCCGGCATGACAGCGGCGACCGACGATGGATGATATGTTTCTCGGTGGTCGCCACTGTTTTTGGATTGTACTATGCTTACCATCAGGTATAATGCAGTCACTTTGTCGTGCTACAATAAAAAAAAAAGAAAAGAAATTTCGATGAAGCGGACGTAGCGCCATCTGTTATTCCGAAACATCAATAATTTCGTTTTGTTTCAAATACGGACGACCGTTGAATCATTTGGATATTGTTCATAATAAAATAGCGGGATGCTAAAAAAAATGGGATTAGGATAGTAAAAATTTGGAGTTGTACGTACTTTTCGATGGAAAATAAAAAGAAATATAAAAATTGAGATGGTCAAAAAAATTGAAAAAATAAATTATTTACTATAGCTCTCCACTAGATGGTGCTATAACGCTTCCACTTCTAGACCATTCTACCGATTGTCACAAACATTGTATATTTAAATGCGGGCAATATTTACTTTTTTTATTATAATTTAATTTTTTTCAAGGAATATCAACAGCTGTTAGTTAACACACAATTCAAAATCCAATAAACAGCTTAGAGCTAATTAGAGATATTCACTAATAGATGAAAATAAGTTTTCGCTATAACTCAACTATCTAAGTATATCTAAGCACAAATAATTATTAAAAAAAATAACAACAGAAGAATTAAAAAAAAAAACACTAAACTATAAAACTAATTAGAAAAATAATAACTTTTTATGGGAAAAAAATATTATCTGTATCCATAGTTAATATATACAAATACTCTATATTGTCTGTGATTTCTTGCTTTTCATTAAAGATGACCGAAATGAAAAATGTTTTATCTGTGTGCATCAATAACAGCTTCAATACGCTTGAACTTGAAAAAAAAAATAATTTAATAAGTTTATCATACACAAATCATACAAGGTTAAATATAGCAAGAACAATCTATACATATATAAGTTTTTTATCTTTATTTTTGGCAACCAATCTTTTAGATTATTACTACCATTGTCGTGTAGTCAATAATATTAAAAACGTCGCGTGATTATTTCAATATTCTAACAAGATGGTGGTTCCCTTGTTAGAAGCCTCCAGGAATTTTTTGTGGCATCTTAGAATTTCATGTTCCGTGGTATTATTTTCCATTCACTTCACTTACAATAAGCTAACTATATAACGTAAATCACTACCAAATTTAGAAAATATAGAGTCAAATAACACAAGATTACAAATAAAATATAAAATCCACTTCATGACAGACTAAAATCCCGCCAAAAACTCTTCATATATAAGCTACTTACAATTTTGGCTATTATCCGAATGTACTTTACATCAGTTTACAGATTACAAATATAGATGGCGCTAGTAGGAGATAAAATTATCGTTTAAAAGTTTTACAATTCCTTATTTCGTTTACGATCACTAAAAACTATATCGAGGTATGCGGACATTTTTTATTGCCAAATTTATTGGCAAACATGCATTTTTTTATCAAGATAACATAATATATAGCTAAATTATAATTAATTGGAATTACTATCAATTCGCGTTTATACCACAAGGACTTTTTCTTTATAAACGATATGTAAATAAAAGATCCAGAGAAAGTGACAACACAGTGGCTGATAGTAGTTCTCATGGTGATAGAGCTTCTATCTGCCTACTTCGGTGTGTCTTTTTGCGTGCATCAGTCAAAAAATATGGATAATTTTTTTCCTCGAACCTTTCTTCTTTCTTCTGTTGCATGCGTGACCATAGCGTTACGAAAACGTGTGATCGAGCTAGGCAAACGGAAGTTGAAAGAGAGAATAAGTTAGTTAAGATAGAGAGAGTTACGTTCCGTATATTATTGTAGGGGCCAGAGAGAAAGGTGTGAGCATAAATCTTCTTCCTCTCATGACCAGTTACCTCTTGTATATCTAAAACACAGTGCAGGCCTATCGTCTGTATCTCACTGTAGGAGCAACAGAGAACAGTGCGCGCGGATATTTTCTTTCTCTGTTCCTCACTTCACCTTTACCATGTTATGATGTCATACCAATGTTCTTTTCCAACGAAAGCTCCTAGTTGCAAAGATCACGTCTAACGTCAACACGCTATCGAGTAAGCTATCATCACTTGAAAAGATAAACGAGTCATAGTGACTCTTTTGTTTGCCCTTTTTTTATATCATATAGGAGGCAAACGCACATGCGGGTCACTTATTGTTAAGCAATCACCGCCGTCCATAGACACTAGCAACCCCAGAGGAGTCGCAAGTGCGTTGCCAGCCTGTGTTTGGGGGAATGGAGAGAAAGAGAGAGGGAGAGTAGAGGGGTGGGAGGGGAGATGGGACTCCAGCGCTCTCACTGACAGAACGAAACGCAACAATGCAAGCACTGTTACTTTACGTCGGTTTTCTGTGAGAGGGTGGTGCTACCCCGGACGAGCCGATCCATTCATGCCAATAATAACTTCAGCGTGGCTCTACCACCTACAATTCGCCCTGTTTCGCTAAAACTTTAACACACCATTTGACCAACTGGCTCACAAGTCCGTCTGCTGGAACACACTTGTAGTGTGTGCTTTGAACTCGAGGGTGGTAGCTAAGAGGTTGTTCAGCATTACGTTATCAGAATTTTTGTGATTGTTGACTGACCCCTCCCCCTCAGGTCAGCAACAGTAAGCAATATCGCACTCCCATGCTTGGTAAGCATTTATATCTATAAGTATTTTTTAATTTGGTCTAGTTTTCTTATTGGATCATTGGCAGCAGATTGGTAACAAATTTTGTACGTGGTAGAGCCACGCTGAAGCTATTATTGATTTCAGCCTAAATGGGTCGGCTCGTCCGGGGTAGCACCACCCTCTCACAGAAAACCGACGTGAAGTAACAGTGCTTACATTGTTGCGTTTCGTTCGGGCAGTGAGATCGCCGGATACCCATCTCCCCTCCCCTCCCGTCTCCTCTTCCTTCCCCTCCCTCTTTCTCTCCATTCCCACAAACACAGGCTGGCAACGCACTTGCGACTCCTCTGGGGTTGCTAGTGTCTATGGACGGCGGTGATCGCTTAACAACAGATGACCCGCATGTTCATTTACCTACTATATGACATAAAAAAAGCAGTTAACAAGCATAGAAATAAGGATTCTATAAGCTATAGATTAATGAACTTGTAGTGGTTTGCTACTAGGGCGATGCTAGCCCAGTAGATATGACCGCCTGATTCACATATTAGACTTACAGCCCATAGCCAGGCGGATTTAAGAAAAGCCATGCCATGCAAATCCTCAACTGCTCTACTTGCTGTTTTGTACTGAACCCAGGTTTGTGATATATCTATGATTTTTTTTTATAATATAGGGGGCAAACGAACAGGTCACGTGATGTTAAGTGATCATTGCCGTCCATAGACACTAGCAACACCAGGGGAGTCACGAGTACGTTGTCACCCTGTGGTTGGGGGGAGGGATAGCGGTTGGGGAGTAGGGGGAAGGGGGAGGGGATATGGGCTTCTGAGGCTATCATTGTCTGAACGAAACGCAACGATGCAGACACCGTTACTTCACGTCGGTTTTCTGTGGGTCAGGTGGTATTAGTCTAGGGCGAGCCAAACTATTCATGCTGAAACCAGTAATAGCTTCAGCGTGGCCCTACCATCTACAAAATTTGTTAATATTATGAAAGAATACAATGCTTAAAAACAGATTTGAGCTTAACCTTTAGAACCATCATTTATTTTTCGCCAAATCATCCAGGGTTTAGTTTTGCGGGGTGGTAAGGTTTTACAGCCTGACATGGTCGCAACCACCATGTATATGGCGAAAAAGCCCCTAATAGTGATCCGCTTCTACGGGTCGCGTTTCGGGATCAGCCTGTGCATATCCAGCTTTTTACAGGCCGGCATGATAGTGGCGACCGGCGATGGATAGTGTGTCAATCGGTGGTCGCTATTATTTTTGGATTGCACTGTGCTTACCATCAGGCATAGTGCAGTCATTTTACCGTGCTATAATAAAAAAAAAAAAAAAAAATTAATAACCAAGACAGTAACAGAACTAAATGATGGTTAGAGCTAATAACTTACAAGCTTCTACGTGTTCGTAGTTATTTTTTATTACACAGCACCTGTTATGAGGCACATTACAGTCACTATGTCTCGCTGTGATAAAGAAGTTGCGAATTTGACCTCAATTTACCTAATATTAAATGCTGCCTAAGATGGTAACTCGTTATACCTGAGAGGGTTGAATCTTAATAATGTCTTAAGACTAATTAGTCTGACCTTGATAGAAGAACGCGTTAACAATATGCTATCGTTTTATCCCAAGGTTTTTCTTCAGTAAAGTCTCTAACAATCAATTTCGAACCGTCGTCGATGAAGGACATGTACACTATCACCGACCCGTCTATGTTGTCACTAATTCTTCTAATGTTTATTTCTGCCAACCAATCTTCTAGATCAGTGTTTCCCAACCTTTTTTAGGCCATGCCCACCTTAGCATTTATTGAAGTTGTATGCCACCCATACAGCATTCTTTGTAAATATTGTTTTGTTCCCTTAAAAAATGTAAAAGATAGATTTTAGGAAGAGATCACTATGAACTTGTTATCAGAACATCGTAAGTAAAATTTCAAAACATAATGAAAAAAGTACTTCACTTGACGACTTTCATTACACAGTTGATATATTAGTAACATCAAAGGAAATTGTACCTAATAATTAATAACAGCATTTTTTTAACAATTTGCCTTTTTTGTTAAATTTGTCACCTATATCTAGCATTGCATTTAAATAACCCAAAGCGAAAGGGTTAGAGAAGTGTCGAGTCCATTTTTAAATTGCTCCCTGTGGGGCGTGAGCCCCACGTTGGGAAACGCTGTTCTAGATTATCAATTGCTGCCAATATCGAGTATACAAGAATATTACAAGTGTCTTGTAATAATTTCACTGTTCTAAGAAGGTGGTGGCTTCCTTCTTAGAACTTTCAAGGGATTATTTATGGCATGTCAGAATTTATGCTCCGTGGTGTTATTTTCCATTCACTTCACTTATGCACAATAACCGAACTATAGTACATAAAACACACATCAATATTACAAAATGTAGAATTAAATAACGCAATATCTATAGTATTATACTAAAATTTGCTGGCCAGGTGGACGTAGTCCCACCCTGATAATAAAAAAAGACTTATAATCCGACAGCAGCGCCACCTACCGGGTCCAATTTTAAATCTAAACAATTCTCGGATCCATTAGAACACGCACACAAAATTTCATCAAAATCGGTCCAGACGTTTAGGAGGAGTTCAGTAACATACACACGTACAGAAGAAAGTTATATATAATAAAAATAACTGTAACTAGGCCAAAGATGTACATTTTTTTTATTATAGCCGAGGTGGACTTTTTTTATCGATATAGAAACCGAAAATAGTCTATTTATGTTTGTCTGCCTGTCCGTTCGTCTGTCCCTGTGAACACGTATCACTCTGAAAGTACTGAACCAATTTTGACGAAACTTGACACAGTAATAACTAATATTATAAAGTTACATCTAGGATTTTTGTCCCATAAAACGCAAGAGATTCTTTGGGATAAGGGACGAAAGTCCAAAATCTTGATTAGGCCTGGTAGGTAAGGCTGCAAACAGGTTCTAGACTTCTTTCTAGATCTGGAACCTTTCTAGATCTAGATTCTAGATTCTAACTTAGATTTCGCACAAATCAACTGGGTATATGTTTGAGTGAGTCCCTGGATAGTTTAGATTCGCAATTGGAAACGTTAGGTGTTGCTGGAATCGGGTTTATTATTTAGGTTTATTAAGATTTTTCGCGTTTAAACCGAATTGTGCAAACGCAGTTGAAACCGTTAATAACCAATTTGGTGTAGACGAAGATTATGATCTCGCTAAAAACTCTCACCTTTTGAATCGTCGGTATAAAATCGTTAAAATTCATTACTCCAATTTAGGTGAGATTCCAATTGGGATAACCTTTGACCTCATTCTGTTTCAAATGATTGACATCGTCTATAACATGATTGGAATTACGTAACGTAAAAGCGTAACATTGTAACGGTATATGAATTCTGTGACGTCACAAAAACTCTCTGGAAAGGTCTACCGATTTAACCGCCATCTTGTTGGAACACTCATGTCATCACAAAATACTACTTACTAACAATTACTCACTTGATAACAATAGTAATAATAATCAATACTGAGGATCGATTTCCAAAGTAGAAGATTATCATTTATAACTAGCTTATACCCGTGTATTCGCTCAAGCCAATATAGGTTTTAACTAATTTTAACTATGTCTTTTTTTACACTTGACAACGTGCATGCAAATTTTCATGATAATTGCTTGAAAAGTCAAGATTTGTAAATTTAAGCACCAAATTCTTGCATATATTACAAATTTATTTCGTCTATCTCTGAAACAGCTCTAACGATTTAATTCAAATTTTGTATTTAGATAAGGCTTTGTTTTCTAAGTTTATCTATATAGTTTTTTTTTTTGGAAAAACGCTATTTTACACAATATAACAATAAAACATTTTTTGTAAGCAATTAGCAAAGTACCATATAACGCCATCTCGTAAATTACTATACTACTATAGTACTTGCATAGTTCTCAACCCATAGGTACCTCAAAATGTCGTAAGATGGCGCTATATAATATTTATCGTTGGTTATTCAAGTGTTTTCATCAATTTGTCATATTTTTTAATGCTATCTTTCAAGGTTACGTTATTGGACGCGTGTCTATACTAATATTATAAAGAGTTTGTGAATTTGTGACGTTGTAAGTGCGTGACGATGTAGGGGGTTATCTCAGGAACTACTGGTCCGATTTGAAAAATTATTTCAGTGTTATATAGCTCAATTATTGTGGAAGGTTATATATGTATCATCACGCTTAGAAGAATGTTAAAAAATTGGAGGATTTTTCCTCTTGAGAGCTTCCACTGCGTGTTAGCGTTAGCCCAAAGTAACTATTCTACACGGACGAATTCGCGGGTAGGGGCTAGTCTGGATATATATTACAATGAAATACAACTTTTGGCTGTAGGAAAAAAATTTGGTGTCTATTTTTTTTAATACTTCATAAGGCTTAAGTTTTGACCGCTACTTCATGTGATTTTAAACAGCGATTTGGTCTGAGAGACTAAAGCTAGAGGGGGTGGGCTTTTTTGGGCTTTCGTTATCCTATGTTGCTTACACTGAGCTGTCACTGCTTCAAGCTGTTATTGACTGAATAAAGTCTTACGAATCGTTTGTCCTTGAACTGGTTTTTTTTTTCTTCAATACAGCAAATTGATTAATTTTTTATCATGATATAACGGTTGAGATTTAAACTAAAGTCTATTTTTTTTCTCTCGAACTGACTACGTTATTGACCTAGCAAGGTCTTAACAGCTTCACCGGACTAGTAAGGCGAGCGGTTAAAGCACTGCCGATTTGATTTGACAACTAGCTCAAGGGTGCACGGCACAACTCGGCTTGGGCTGTTGCTTGATACATTCAATTCGCGACCTATCTGAGCTAACCTAACTTAACTGTTCATACATATATGAGTTGTTGGAGCATATATGTGTACCAAGTATACATACCTCAACAACTCTTATATATATTTCGTATCGAATAATTTTCTAAACTATTTCAGTTCGATAAGGGCTAAAGTCGAAGGTTCGTATATATGTATACATTTTAGCAATAATTCACGGCCAATCTTTTGATCATCATCACCATCATCAGTCTGTAGAAGACCCACTGCAGGGCCATAGACCTCTGCCCGAGAGAAGGTATGGTATTGGCGACTACAAACTTTGAGATATCCACAGTTCTATATTGTTCCCACATACAGTAGTACTACAAGAACATTCCTCAGGTTCAGGTTTCCTCACGATATTTTCCTTCACCGTCAGCCGATACTGTTACCAGTTTAAATTAGTAAATGTACGCGAATTCCGAAAAATTCGTTGGTACATGCCCGGATTCGAATCTGCGGACATCGAAATCATGTTCCACCGGTCAAACCACTAGGCCACCACGACTTCCAAATCTTTATGGTGTTTCTGGTTTTTTTTTTCTCGAACTGCCTACGCCATTGACCCAGCAAGGTCTTAACAACTTCACCGGACTACAGTGGTGTTTCTAGTTATTTCCATATATGAACCTGTTACTCTGAAGAGGGAAATTAATGTCTCAAATAATATTCATGTTTGTTATTATTGATTCATTACATTTACAGATATGCTGATCTCTACATTGAACTAAAGGAGGAAATTTATCATAATCTACTACTGGCAGAGAGTGAAATAATTCGATGTTAGTTTTGGAAGGACATATGGATTAATTATTTTAATTTTATGCCCTTCAGTATAAAGTGAAATATAAGTTGGATGGATTTTTTTTTCTCACGCATATATGTTATTGACTTAGTTGACTTCATTACTTAGGCATATTTAAAACTGTCTACTTCTCTGGAAACCACGGCCGTAGTTAGGGGTGGCATTGGGGGGCAATGCCCTACCTTGAAATCACAATGTCCTAGAAATACCAAAAATTAAGATAAATTATTATAATTAATATGGATAAAAAAAAATTGTACCGATAGGAGTCTAAACTTTTCCGAACATATCACAGTTTCTGACACTCATTCCATATTATAATTCTTTGTTCTCTTGTATGGTTCGAGGGCAGATTAATTACGATATTTTTTTTACTTCCGCCCTACCTATAACTAATGCTGCCCTACCTCGAATTCGACTCTACTTACAGCCCTGCTGAAAACCCATCAGAAAGGGGTTGTATTTATGGGAATATTGTTAAATCAGACTCATAAGTTACAGTTAACGATATATACTAAATTATTTATTTATTTAAACTTTACTCATGACCGTAAATGACAAACTCGGCGTACATAATTATGTGATGAGTGTAGAGACACTTTTGTAGATAAAAATCCTTTCCAAGCAATCTTTTTATTATAAATTAGGTACTATGTATTATGAAAAAATAAATATAAATTTTAAACATAAATTAATATATGTATTTATATGTCCAGAACAATATGCATATATACGTCACGACTATATTTCAAGATTGAAAAAATATGCTCTTTTAGTTATTCTATATATGTAACACAGAATTATCACATAATGATAATTTTGAGATATTTTTTTCTGGCGTATTGCGAAAATGCTCACGCTGCCGTGTACCGCCTCAAAGGGTGTGGTTGCCAATACGTCCTTGATATCAAAGTATTCCACTACAGTCCTCAAAACCAGCAATATATTCGAGACTGACCTCAAAACATACTGTAATTCTCTTTGGAACTGCTTACAGGGGATAGAGTATACACTTACAATTCAAGTCATCCGTATAAACGTCCGCCATTTGTAATTAGAATTAAGAACAAAATGAAATCAAGGGTCGTTTAAATTGAAGGGCTCTAAAATGCCATTAAAGTCTGTTTTCAATGACGTGAGAGATTAAATTGCATAAGATAAATATTACTCAGAGATAACATAATCTTTTTAATATATATTTTTTGAGAAATTAAAAGAAACGAATAGGAAGAAAATTATATTTAATTTTTGAGCGTTCTAGACATCACACTATTGGGTAAGTTTTATCCACATTGGAAATGAGGTAATTTTTATGCCACGTGCTCATAGAATTTACACATATTTGTTCACGGTTTTTTGTTAACAGATAGGTATAATGGACTAATTTGAAAATATCATAAGTTAAATTAAATTCTAAAATACAAATAAACAATAAAAAGCTTTAAACTTACGCACCATCGATATTAAGCGAATAAAAGCTGAACAGTAATCTTGACGTTGTAGGCCTACAGAACATCAACACCTTTCACTTGATAAGTAAAAAAATCAATGTATATTACCGAAAAATTGTTCACAGCACTGCACTTAGAAAAGGTACTTTTTTCGAAACGTCGCCCGGAGAAATGTCACAACCGTCTGACAAGGACAAAACTATTATACAAAATCTTAAAAAGAGCGGATCGTTTTGTGGGTCAGAGAGGCGTTACGCCATTTCGGTTCTGGGGGAACGAGACGGCCTGCATTTTCAATGTACAGCCTCGAACTTTCAGAGTACATTGAACCGTCCTCCTGACGTGGGCGCGGGCGACGACTGTCCCCATCTCGTTCGACGCCGGTACAACGGAGCGAGTGCGAGTGAGAGGGGCGGTCGCGGTCCACTTTTTGTTCCAAACATGAATTTCGATCGTTATAGCGCGACGCAAACAGTCTTGGTACTTTTTTCTTTAATTTTAGTGTTCAAATACATTATTACTTTCATTACATTATTGCCGATTGCCGCACGACTTAATATGATTTATCTAGTAATAATCGTTTTAAACTACGAGATTGTAAAAATACAACAATAATTTAGTTTAATATTTCCTTACGCAAGCAGAAGCATACAAAAACGAACTTTTATTTACATAATATGTAAAACATTTCGATTTCTACTCGTGATAAGTTTCTTATACACCATTCTTGTACATTTATCACAGGATTTTACGTAGAATTAAAACAATCTGTTTATATAACTATTATTTGAATAAAAACACTTAGATACCTACTGTCAGTGGCTGTTAAATGATTCCACTGTCTTTATATGCAGATATTTTATGTAGTCCATATTTTCATAATTTTCATTCAGCAGTAAATTTTTATCCTCAGACTAAAAAATATAAACCTTACTATTTTGTGTATAATGAACAAAATGAACCACGATAAACTGAAAATATTTTTGGTGTTCATTCCTCTTTGCCACAATTTTAAGTAAAAAATATATGTTTTTTCTTAAAATATACAATAAAAGTAATAGCCATGCAGACATAAGATAATCACTCTGATTGTACAATAAAAAGTTATAACAGAGACTAAAAATTCTTTCCTTTCCTTTCTAAAAATTCTTTTAGAATGATTAACTAAGGATGTATGTTTTTGCCTTATGTTTATATACAAATCTCATCAAAGCACCTAATATGATTAATATTTGGAATCACTTATCAGTTCAGTGAAAAATAAAATAACCGGCATAACAGTCAGTTTTAAAGGATCGTGCCATATTTCAATATAGGATTAATTAAATAGCTACCAGTGTAATTAGTTTTTATCATTCACCAGAAAAATATTAGTAGGCTTTGCGTTAGGTAGATATACATAAGGACTCTGATAGGATGTATCAAATGATACTGTATAAATATTGTGATTTGTAAATATCTCACCTTGCGCATATACTACACGAGTTACTAGCGTAGCACATTACGCATGCACAAGGCATTATATTGGAGTCATAAGAGACGATCGATTTCATGGCACCATAAACTTTTACTTCAACAAAGATTTGTAATGTAAATTACATGTATTAATTTGTTTCCATCAATAAACAATGTTAATACATTATAACGAATTCATCACGTTACCGTTAAAAAGTTCTAGTCGTTCTATCCCCATTTAGAACATCTTGCTCA
The DNA here is from genome assembly GCA_014332785.1 of Antheraea mylitta. Classification (NCBI taxonomy): domain Eukaryota; kingdom Metazoa; phylum Arthropoda; class Insecta; order Lepidoptera; family Saturniidae; genus Antheraea; species Antheraea mylitta. The sequence goes on along the minus strand of JACEII010000075.1, from coordinate 1,114,389 downwards.
TTCATGTCTATTCAAACAATAGACACACTATCCAGAGCTAACTTGACAATGCTGTACGTCATCTGTTGTATTTGCAGAAACTTATTTATAAGACATAAACTAGTCAATTAGTGGTCTATACTCTACCGTTCTCAGTTGGTCTAAAAATTATTTGTTCATGGAATAAAATAATATTATCCTAGTGGAAGAAAATATTTTATTGTAATTTGACACGTAACGTGTTTATTAAAATTATAGTAATAGCCTGTTTTGCATCTTGAAGTTTAAAGTATATATAAGGATTTTTAATCATAATCATTTAATACCTTACGGACCAACATAACATTATTATTACTATTTATTTTTCCTACTGACATTTGTCCTCGGCCCTTATTATAAACATGTTAAGCAACGAATGTATTTTGCGTATTACTATAAATTGTAAACTATACTTATATTAACTTTATGGTAGACCGAATAATACTAGAGTCTAAAGAGCCTTGTAAAGCCTTGAATGTGGTAAATTGTAATTATATAAATATAAAGTTTCAAGAAGTAAAGCGCCTTAGATGATGGAAAAAAATTGACACAATAAAATGAAATTACTAAAGAAAGTATTCAACACTTTCCAATATATAAGTCGCATAGCTCATGTAATGCACAACTCGTTTAACAGTGCAACGAGCGTGAAAAAGTAAAACCACATTGCCTATATCATTAAACTGGTTTTTAAATGGTCAAGGTTGTCTGCGTCATTGTATTCAAGTTATATGCAACGGCTTGTTTTTATTTAAATACACTTCATTATTTCTTAAAACTAGTAATAATGTACAACGGATATAATCATATATGTGAAATATATGGTATTAAAGTTTTGTTTGGCATAATAATAAATAAATTAAAATGCTACAAGGATATTTTTGAAATAACCGATTCTTAAAAGTGTGACTATTAACCGTATAAAAAGTAGGACTCATTTGGAATGACCAATTAAAATACGGACAGTACCACTACAGGAGGTTGTAATTTTCAACTTTCTTTTTTAAATTCCCAAAGGCATATTCTATGACGAACGCTTTATTTTCTTGAGTAAGTTTATGATCATTTACTATGACATTGATAAAGAAATATTTCTTACAATGGTTGTCAAGTACGCAAAATTGCATAAATTTCTTTATAACTGCTTTCCTATAAATATATAACACTATATATTCTTTGCAATATCGGATTTAAATGAGGTCATGCAGCAAACTGGTCATAAAATGTGCTTTCATATATTTTCATTATTCGATAATTAAAGACTGTTCTTTTGCTTGCAAAGGCACAGTATCAAGAGTTCTCATCTTAAGTCAATAATTTTTAAAATTAACTTACTAAATATAATATCTTGAAAATATTTTTAATTCAAAAAGCAACTAATTAGAATAATGATATATTCACATACCTTATCACGAAACATGAAAGAACAAGGTAACATATTTAAGTGAAAAATCATTAACTCCATCAAAAATGAACAACTAACAACAGTATCACTGAATCTTAAGAAACACGTTCACAAGTCTGACAAGAAAAAAATCATCGCATGAAAAAAATCACGAGCCAGACACAGTATCAAAATTCAAAGTCAGTGTCGTCTGTAGTCTGTCGCAGGGGGAGTATTATGGTAGGCGGTGTCGTGTGAACGAGACAGAAATAGATATACGCGTTCCGTCTGTGAGGCGTAACGGTGAGTTGCGCGGGCGCTGGTCGACCTCATAGTTTTTTGATTCGACTGCTTTTTTCCACTGATTTAATTTGATTTTCGTTGAAAATTATATGTTCTTGATCGAAGAAACTTACACCTGACCATCTGTTCGAGTTTTTTATTTTATAATCTCATCCTTGGGGAAGATATACGCGGTGGAAGATTGGCATCGAACGGGTCTATTTTTAGACTGGTATTCTTTCTTGGAATTTCGTGGATTTTTCTCGAAAAAGGTTCTTAAATGGCCAATTGAGGTCATTCGTTTATTTGTTACGTATATAATTTGTATTGTTACACTGTCACGGTAATTTAATCAAGCGGAGAAATAAACAAGGAACATCTATACCCGTTCCAAATTTTGTATTCCTGTTTAAAAGGTCACATATAAAAAAAATACATACAGAGTGTTTCATTTCCGCATAATGGGGTCTTGTGGACTTTCCACGTAATATTTGGCATGAGTTTTTAGTTGATTACCAATTTTAATAGAGGCCTAAAGATAGTGTTGTAGGCTTTGTCAATTTTACTAACAATTTTTTCAAAGATTTTCAAATTAGATTTCGACGGAAAGGTTTTAGGTATTGAAGGGCTATATATTGCATTGGTAACAGTGGTTAAAAAAAACAAGCAAGGGGTATTCAAAGTACTTTTCTCTTGCAAATTTAAATTTTACTGCAAAATAAAAAAAATATATTAATATTTTTTTTGTCAAGAATGTAAACGTAATATTAATCCTTTAGCAGGTATATTTTAAAGCAAATGTCATACGCGATTTCATATGCCTAAATCATTTTTTATCGATGTCCAAAAGCTTACTTTTCAGCCCGTATGGATTTTTTTATTAGGCCAATAAAAAAATCGTGTAATAAAAACTAATCAAATCATTGCAATACATTTTTTTGGTATAATCTCACTTACTGGACACAAGATTTTCTATATATTGATTTATTTAACACTAAATGAAGTCCTGGTGTTCGAGTGGTTAGCCCGTCAGGATATCAGTGCAGTGTCAGAAGGTTGTACCAGACGTTTTGTTGGATTTCGCGTATGTCTAATAATTTAAAATTAATACTATCGTCTAACGGTAAAGGAAAATATCATGGGGAAATTTGAACCTGAGGAAGTAGTAACTCAGTATGTAGAAAACGCTGGTATTTAGGTGGTAGAGCCACGCTGAAGCTATTACTAGTTTCAGCATGGATGGATCGGCTCGATCCTGTTACTACCATCCTCTCACAGAAACATCAACGTGAAGAATCCGGTGAAGCTGTTAAGACCTTGCTAGGTCAATAGCGTAGTGAATTCGAGAGAAAAAAAAAACCCACGTGAAGTAATAATTGCATTGTTGCGTTTCGTTCGGACAGTGAGAGTACCGGGAACGCGCCTCCTATACCCCTTTCCTCTGTCCCTCACCATATTTCCTTTCCCACATTCCTCCCAAACACAGGCTGGCAACACACTCGCGACTCCTCTGGTGTTGCTAGTGTCTATGGACGGCGGTGATCACTTAACATCCTTGACCCACCTGTTCGTTTGGCTCTTATGATATAATTATGACCATACCTTCCTTCAGGAAGAGGCCTAAGACCTTGCATAGGTCACTTACAGGTTGATGATGATTTAACACAAGGTCTTTTTTACAGACTATAACTGATCTTTTTTTACTTTATTTTTGGCAATCAATTTTTCAGATTATTACTGCCATTATCACGTAGTCAATAATATTACAAGCGTCGTACGATCATTTCAATATTAAGCGTCATGTGAGTCAATATTCTAACAAGATGGTGGCTCCCTTGTTAGAACCTTCCAGGGAGTTTTTGTGGCATCTCAGAATTTCATGCTCCGTGGTATTATTTTCCATTCACTTCACTTATAATATAAAATCCACTACATGACAGACTAAAATCCCGTCAAAAACTCCATATCTGATCTTATCTTTTGGTGGCTTAGAACAATGAAATGGTTGATATGGAACTGGCTAAGAAATACTGCTGGATTATGATCAATAATGGAAAGAAGAACAATAAGAAGGAGTATAATATTATACTAAGACCAGTCGTAATATATGGATCCGAGTGCTGGACTACGAAGGAGGCGGATGAGAAAAGATTACATGTGACAGAGATGCGAATGTTAAAGTGGATGTGTGGTTTTTTTAAAAGTCACCCGTTGTTAAGTGATCACACCGTCCATAGACACCAGCAACACCAGGGGAGTCGCAAGTGCCTTGCCAGCCTGTGTTTGGGAGAGGGTCGCTAGGGGATGGAAAACGAGAGGTAAGAGGAAGTGGGTCTCTGCCGTTTCTGGTGCTCACACTGACCGAAGGAAACGCAACAATACAAGCACTGTTACTTCACGTCGGTGTTTCTGTGTGTCAGGTGGTAGTACCCTGGACTAGCCGACCCACAAGCTGAAACCAGTAACAGTAACCTTACCCCTCAACTTTTCCCTTTCTACCCCCCGCCCAACACAGGCACTTGCGACTCCCCTGGTGTTGTAAGTCTCTATGGACGGTGGTGATCACTTAACATCAGGTGACCCACCTATTCGTTTGCCTCCTATGATATAAAAAATATATCTATACTAATAATCTCAGGAACTACTGGTCTGATTTAAATAATTCTTTCAGTGTTAGGTATATAGCTCATTCATCGAGAATGGTTATAGGCTATATATCATCACGCTAAGACCAATAGGAGCGGAGCACAGATAAAACATGTTTCAAAATCCCGATTTTTCCTTTTCTGAACTGCTGCGTGTTAGTGTATCTACAATATTCCACGCGAACGAAGTCGCGGGCAGGGGCTAGTATAAATATATTCTACATTTACATTTTGGATATTTGTAAGTTGTACTCTTAAATTGTTATTAATGTTTCATACAAAAACATACACGTAGTAAATTGTTATCAAGAACTGATATTTTTAACACAATTTGTACACAAATGATCATATTTCTACATATTTCCCATTGTGTGAAGTATTTTGAAATAAATTATTAAATTAAAAGAGTAGATAGTCACTTGACGAAGCTTTTCTCATAAAATCCTTACTAATATTATAAATGCGATTGTATGCGATCGCTATGGGATCGATTGAACAGTTTACACAGGATAGGGATACAGAAAACAATTATTGTTCACGGGAGAACCCATGGCCAAAAGTTAGTCAATAATAAATCAAAGTTTTGCATATTAGAATCTCTTTTTTAAACTTGTTACAAGTGATCACACTTGTGTGTCTTTCTCCATTCGTGTGACGTCACGTATACCTATTTTAAATTTAGAAATTGTCATATAAGAACTTCGTTTCAAAAACTTTTTTTTATAAAAACAACATTGGATCAAACTATTTGAAATTGAAGTCCTCCATTTATTATGAAAGGTAATATTTGTGTGATTTTTTCCACTGGTATGAAGTCACATGTTGATATTTGTGTGACTCTTGACACTGGTGTGACGTCACATATTCATATTTGTGTGACTCTCGCCACTGGTGTGACGTCATATGTTTTTTTTAGTTTGTTCTATTCTGCAGACTCTTGGTCCGCACTTTTTTTTTGCTTACATGTGGTATTTTATTAAATATTAATTTTATTTATTATTTATTAAGCGACGACCGACGAAGGATGACGTATCTCTTGGCAGTCGCCGTTGTTTTTGGATTGCACTGTGCTTACCATCAGGCACAATGCAATCACTTTGCCGTGCTATTATCAAAAAAAAAAAAAATAATAATAATAACTGTTCGATTATTATTAACTATTTTTGGTTTAATGACGTTATTGTTTTTATAGCGCTTGCATTTCCAACGGACGTCATATGTTCATATTTGTGTGACTGTCTCCACAAAGTTTAGGTTTAGAATGTGTTCAAATTAGAACAGTACGTGGGCCATTTGTTTTTGTAAAATCAACAATTAATTTAGCACTCTAGAGTTCAGTCTCCCCGTGCTTGTCACAGACGGTCATATTCGTGTGACTTCTGACCTTGATGACATATATAACTATTTTATAATTAAATACTCTCTAAATAAATTTATAGCAATTACTTGAAGTCTAGATTAATAATACCGTTGATAATTAATGCACGTGACATCTGTGTGACGTCACGGAGTTTATGATTCGTTCGTTCCCGCTTTCCAATGCGACGTCATAATTTATTTTCCCCCACCCGACCCTTTTAGTAATTTATACTAGTACTATTTACGCTGCACAATTTATACTAGTAATAGGGGCATATATAAATGTTTATTTAATAAAACGAGGGCTTAGACAGTAGTCGACCTTCGTGTATAGAGAAAAAAAAAAGCATGTTTTTGCTAAATTTTTTGCTAAATGCTAAAATTCGTTAATAGCTAGAAAATAAAAAAAAAAATATGAAGAAAATCGGTTGATAAATAGAGGAGGGAGATGTTCTTTACCGTTTCCCCACTGTTTATTTATTTTTTGGGTCAGCTCGCCCGGGGTAGTACCACCCTCTCACAAAAAACCGACGTGAAGTAACAGTGCTTGCATTGTTGTGTTTCGTTCAGTCGGTAAGAGCACCGGAGACCCACCTAAACTCCCGTCCCCAACACAGGCTGGCAACGCACTTGCGACTCCTCTGGCGTTGCTGGTGTCTATGGACGGCGGTGATCACTTAACATCAGCTGACCCATCTGTTCGTTTGCCTCCTATTATATAAAAAAATAAAAAATAAATAAAGACTAGCTTTCATCCGCAACTTCATCCGCGTGGAATAATGACTTTAGGGTGACTAATAAGCAACGGAAGCTCTCAAAGGAAAATAAAACAATTTAGGAACATTCTTCATTGGTGCTCCGCTCCTATTGGTTTTAGCGTGTATATAGGCTATAGCCTTCCTCGATAAGTGAGCCATCTAACATTTAGTTTTTATCAAATCGAAGCGGAAACTTAAATGTTTCCATACAAACTTTCATCCCCTATTTCCTATTATTATTATTTTTTTATATCAGGAGGCAAGCGAAGTGGGTCACCTGATGTTAAGTGATCACCACTGTCCATAGACACCAGCAACACCAAAGGAGTCGCAAATGCGTTGCTAGCCTCTGTTGTTAATGAGGGAGAGGGAAGGAGAAGAGAGAGGGGAAGGTAGGCCTCCGGCGCTCTCACTGCTTGAAAGAAACGCAACAAAGCAAGTAATGTTACTTCACGTCGGTGTTTCTGTGGGTCGGTTGGTAATACGGGTGAGCCGACCTATTCGTGTTGAAACCAATTATAGCTCTTCAGCGTGGCTCTATCACCTACCCAGAGGGTAAAACTTTAAGACACTTTGAATTTTTTTTTTTATTGTAGCACGAAAAAAGGCCTGCTCTATACCTGATGGTAAGCATAGTACAATCCAAAAACAGTGGCGACCACCGAGCGACAGATCATCCATCGTCGGTCGCCGCTGTCATGCCGGCCATAATGACGAAAGTCACCTGGTACCGGATATGCACAGGCTGATCCCGAAACGCGACGCGCAAAAGCGAGTCACTATGACGGGCTTTTTCGCCATGTACATGGTGGTTGCGACCCAGTCGGGCTGTAAAACCCTACCACCCCGCTATCGCCATTGCCTCGTTCGGTGATCAGCAGGGTGCACCACGTGCAGGTGAGGTTGGCTTGGGTGTCTCAAGTCTTAAGATGTTACTCGACACCCCTTACACCCCAAAATGTTATATTTATTGATATCGAATCGACAGTCAAAAAAATAAATTGCAAGCTTTTAACACTAAAGAATACGATACTTCTACAAAACTGTTTCTCCATTTTTCAACCCCTACGACACTTTTTTCGCATTAAGAAGTAGCCTAAGTCCGTTCTCAGACTCTAGATCACTGTTTCCTAACCTTTTATAGGCCATGCCCCACCTTAATATTTCTAATTATACCCCCTCGCCCTTTAGATAATGTTTAACTTTTTAAAATTGTTTTGTTCCCTTGAGAAATATAAATGATAAGTTTTAGGAAGAAGTCACTATGAGATTGTTATCAAAACATCCTAAGTAAAATTTCAAAACAAATAATGAAAAACTTACTCGACGACTCTAATTACCCAGTTGATATTTTCGTAACGTTTAACCTGATAATTATGTACATTTTTTTAAGAATTGCCTTTTTTGTTAAATTTGTCACCGATACCTAACATTGCATTTAAATAACCCAAAGCGAAAGGGTTAAATCCGTCGTGTCAATTTTCAAATTGTCCCCGTGGGGCGTGGGCCCCACGTTGGGAAACACTACTTTAGACTCTATCTATCTATGTACCAAATATAGTTTAAATCGGTTCAGTAGTTTTGTCGTAAAAGCAGGACAGACTGACAGACAGGGTTACTTTTGTGATATGCCAACTGTATATGCCGAATATATGTTACAAATATGAATACTAATATTATAAATCTGGAGGGATTGTTTGGTGGAATGCGCTAATCTCATGTAGTATCTACTACTGCTCCGATTGGTAAGATTCTTTCAGTGTTAGATAAGTTATTGAGGAAGGCTGTAGGATATATATCATCACGCTAAGACCAATAGCAGTGGAGCATTGAAGAGAGTTTCAAAATCGAGGTACTATTGCCTTTTCAGAGCTTTCATTGCGTGTTAATGTTAGCTCAAAGTAACTATTCCAAGCGGACGAAGTCGCGGGCAGAAGCTACTATTTATAATAAAATCACACCGTGCCGCGTAGTCCCGCCCGCGCCCCACACCTCGATCCGCGCCTCGCTTCCCGTTGTTAAACCGAGCAGCGTTCTGATATTAAGCAGTTACATAATGATTTACCTTGGAAAGCGCCCTTTTAGTGCTGTTCATTGAACCTAGATGTGATTTTTTTTCGTATAAAAGTATTGTTCCCACACTTTTAAAAGCTTAAAATCAAACTTTAACTAAAATTCTCTTTGTTGTTTATTAGTATTTGTTTTGATATTATTATTTTATATGTTAAATGTGACTATGAACAACCAATGGATTGAAGAGTATTAAATTTTAAATAGTTACCTGGTACAAAGTACTTTAAGGTAATCAAAAAGTTTACATTTGGCACCGGTAGGACTTGCTTAGAGGTATAGATAAGTCGCAATAAAAATAATAAAATTAAAAAATCCACCAGAGTGAGGGATTTGGTATATCTCTAGTTTTATCAGTGGTTACACTTACTTTAGATTTGACTTATCCATAAAGGACAGTATTTTTTGGATGTTTTTTTTTTTATATACCTAAACCTTTCTCATGAAGCTCTTTATTTACTGATGAAAACCGCATAAGAAGTTCAGTAGGTTCTGAGTTTATCTCGAACAGACAGACATGGTAGAGGACTCTGTTTTATAATATGCTTTTTTATCATTGGAGGCAAACGAGTAAGTGGGTCACCCGATGCTAAGTGATCACCGCCGTCCATAGACAATAGCACCACTGAGGAAATAGCAAGTGCGTTGCCAGCCTGTGTATGAGGGAGGAAGGAAAGGAATGGAGAGGTGCTGGGGAGGGGTGAAGGAAAGAAGGTGGGCCCCCAGTTTTCTCACTGACCGAACGACACGCAGCAAAGCAAGCACTGTTAGTTCACCTGAGTGTTTCTGTAGGTCGGGTGGTAGCATCGAGGTCGAGCCTAGATATTTATGCTGAAACCAGTAATAGCTTCAGCGTGGTTCAATCACCTACCAGATATGTAGTGATATGAGGATAACGATATAAGAAATAGTTCAGTAGTACGTTACTATATTATAATTAAGAATTTATTATATTCTTAGAGAACTTACCATTTGTATATGACTTCAAGAAATTGCAGGAAATCTGTAACCAAGAAAAAAAAATACAAAAATACATCACTAGCTGACCCACACAACTTCATCTGCGATGTAGTCCGGTGAAGCTGTTAAGACCTTGCTAGGTCAATAGCCTAGCCATTTCGAGAAAAAAAAAACATTTGCGTGAAATCGGTTAAGTACAGGCTCCGTAGAGGTAGCGCCATCTGTTATTCAGAAACCTGAATAACTTCCTTTTGTTTAAAATACGAACAACAATTGAATCATTTTTTTTTTTTTTGTTCACACAAGAGTACTAAAATCGTTAATAAAAAATGGGAAGGTGCGGTTACGAAGGTGAAAATTTGGGATTATAGATATTTTTAGTAACAAATCAATAAAAATACTAAACAGAAAAATTGACAAAAAAGATATAATTCTGGGAGACCCTAATCACCTAGAGGTATAAAATATACTTTACCTATTCCTTACTTTACCTATTGGACCGATTCTAATATCTATCAAATATACATAAAAAATAATTCATGAAAATCGGTCCAACCGTTTCGGAGGACTTCAATGACAAACAACGTGACACGAGATTTTTGTATACCTATTAGGATACTAGCTGGCCGGGGCGGACGTTGTCCTGCCTTGATAATAAAAAGAATCCTAGATTCAACCGCAACGCCACCTACCGGGTCCAATTGTGAATCTAAACCATTCTCAGATCCACTGGAATATGCACACAAAATTTCATCAAAATCGGTCCAACCGTTTGGGAAGAGCTCAGTGACATACACACGTACAGAAGAAATTTATAAATAACTAGCTTCTGCCCGTGACTTCGTTCGCGTGGAATAGATAGACTAACACGCAGCAGAAGCTCTCAAAAGGAAATAAAAATCCCGATTTTGAAACAATTTTCATCTGTGCTCCGTTTCCATTGGTCTTAGCGTGATGATATAGCCTATAACTATTCTCGATGAATGAGCTATATAAAACTGAAAGAGTTATTCAAATCGGACCAGTAGTTCCTGAGATTACCCTCTACAACGTCACAACATCACAACGTCACAAACTCACAAACTTTACTTCTTTATAATATTAGTATAGAAGACACATAGAAATATTGTCTGTGTACTTTGCTTTTATGTTTTTCAACCGGTTTTCTTTATTTTTGTAATAAAAACTTCTTTTTAGCCGCGTGAAGTGATTAGTGGTAGGTGAAAACCTTACGAGTTTGCGTCACCAATGACCTATACATGCTCGTGGCGTAATGCGCTTACGTGAGACTAGCAAAGCGTAGTATAGAGGTATGTGTATATGTAATATTGATATAATGCAGCTCATCATACGTTTGATTGATTAATATACTTTATAAACATGTATATAATTACTGCTACGAGTGACAATACATATGAAAACCGGACTACTGTTAATAATTTCAATATATAAAAAAATATCTTAGGCATTGAACATAGTAACAAGCTTTTTAGATAAGGACCAAGTGTCTTAAAAGTGAACCAAAAAAAAAATCGAAGCCGTCACAAGGACTACCAATAGAAGTGAAAACTCAAAACAATTAAAAATGTGTTGTCTTTTGAATTTTCATTTGCATTTTAATGATAACATTTAAATTTCAGAATTGGTTTGTTGAAATTATGAACTCTAGTGCGGTTTTCATATCTATTCGGAGCAATAACTATATACATTTCTATGAAGTGTATTAATTATTGAAATGTCTGTTGAGCTTCAAAATATCAATATCATATATACACAGGCCCCTAAACAACGCGTCACTACTCTAACGCAACCTTTGCAAGCGTAATACCATCGGT
>JACEII010000075.1:1066208-1093819 GCA_014332785.1 Antheraea mylitta | reverse complement strand
TGAATAACGAACGAGGCAATGGCGAGAGCGGGGTGGTAGGGTTTTACAGCCCGACTGAGTCGCAACCACCATGCATATGGCGAAAATGCCCGTCATAGTGACTCGCTTCTGCGCGTCGCGTTTCGGGATCAGCCTGTGCATATCCAGTACCGGGTGACTTTTGTCATTATGGCCGGCGTGACAGCGGCGACCGGCGATGTATAATCTGTCTTTCGGTGGTTGCCGATGTTTTTGGATTGTACTATGCTTAACATCAGGCATAGTGCAGTCACTATGTCGTGCTTCGATTAAAAAAAAAAAGATGACATATCTCAATGATATCGTTAAAACGTGATAAAATAAACTTGGTTAGGCCCCCTGGTTTTCTATTTTTTATCTACTAACTTCTGCCCCCGACTTCATTTGTGTGGAATAGTTACTTTGGGCTATCGCTAGAACATAGTGGAAACTCTATAAAGGGAAAATAAGATTTTGAAACATTTTTCATTTGTTCTCCGATCCTATTAGCCTTAGCGTGATGATACATAGCCTTCGATAAATGAGCTATCTAACAATGAAATAACATTTCAAATAAGACCAATAGTTCCTTTTTCATATCATAGGAGGCAAGCGGACAGGTGGGTCACCTGATGTTAAGTGATCATCGCCGTCCATATACACTAGCAACATCAGGGGAGTCGCAAGTGCATTGCCAGCATGTGTGTTTGGAGGGAGGAAACTCACTCATAGAAAACCGAGTAACAGTGCTTGCATTGTTGCGTTTCGTTCATTGAGTGAGAGCGCTGGAGGCCCACCTCTCTCCCTATCCCTTCTTCCTATTCTCCCTCCCCCTTCCCTACCAACATAGGCTGCCAACGCACTTACGACTCCTCTGGTGTTGCTAGTGTCTATGGACGGTGGTGATTAGTTAACATCGAGTGACCCACATATTCGTTTGCCTCTTATGACGTAAAAAAAAAGACTTGAATACGAAAAAAATTTCGTAATACTCTTGAGCAATGAAAATAACTAAACTAGTAGACAGAAAATAACTACTTTTCCAGCAGCTTTACTCAAGTCAATATTTCGTTCGGAAACAGACAAGTCATGTATACATCTAAGTGCTGGGCGAGGAAAGAGACGGATGAGAGAAAACTACATGTTCAGAGATGTGAGGCAACAGCCAAGCCGTGGTGTGCTGTGAACCCTTGATCTAGTTGCCAAAAATAAAATCGGCTGAGTGCCTTAAGCGCTCGCCTTGGTAGTCCGGTGAAGCTCTTAACCTTGCTAGGTCAATAGCGTAGTCAGTTCGAAAAACAAAATAAAAAAAAAGGTCATAGATGCTAATGTGGATTTGTGGTTGGAATGAACTAGAATGGATAACATTAATGAGTATATCAGAGGAAGTTTGGAAATAGCATAGAGAAGTTGAGGAGTAATAGGTTAGCATGGTATGGGCATGTCATGAGGAGAGATGAAAACCATATAACTAGAAAAGTGTTGAGTATAATGGTGTACGGATATACGAGTAGAGGAAAACCGAAAAAAGTTTGGATGGATTATGTGAAAAATGATGTGTGTAAAAGGTGGGAATACTGAGATGACATTTGATAGGAGAGTGGAGAAGGAAAACATGTTATGCTGATCCTACTTAGGTGGCATACGGGTAAGAAGATGATAACGAGGATGATGCTGTCCTTCGAGGTCACTAATTACCCTTTTTCTGATTTTTTGAGTTGAAATATCTATAGGCGAGGGTAAACCTTTTTTTTTGGTTTGGCGACGTGGCGACGCTAAACACAAATTTTGCACTATTAATGAAACAGTCTAAAACATTTGCAATCCTTTCTGGATAAACATAGGATTCAAACTGTTTTGACGGTTACTCGTTATAGGTACTAGTGTTACGCGGCATACGCCGACGACCTAACACCCTTTGATAAATGCCGCCAAATACACCGTGCCTGCTCCTATTTGATTTTTTTATTTAATAAAAATGAATATTTATGTAGGTGTAGCGTGCTGGCCATAAAAAATGTCTATGGCCTTTTTGAAAAACAGCGACATATTCGATGTCAGATATATATACAAATTTTTCCTCGACAAAAAGAAGTGGATATTAAAAGTTTCGGTTGCAAAATCAGTGTTTGATTTTATAGTAATATTACATTGAACACGCCCCAAAATAGTAAAATAAATAAGCAGTCATTATTTTATAGAACAAATTAGTAATGTATTATCTTGTAATTTTACCATAGCTGATTCCTGTCGTAATCTGTTTTTTTAGGCGTATAACTTATACAAAACAATATCGATGATTCACGTCTGCCAGGCGTCCCGTGAAGACTCAATTTTCTTTTTTTATATCATAGGATGTGAACGAACAGGTGTGCCATCTGATATTAAGTGCTCACCGGCGTCCATTGACATAAGCAACACCAAGGGAGAAAGGGAGAAGGAAGGGATGAGAGGAGGAGGAGATGGGGAGAGAGGCGGGACATGGACCTCCCAACTTAAAACTTATTTAAAGTTTACATTTTAATTTGTTTTATATTAAACATCTATTACGCAGAGCCCGAATGTAAGGCTATATTCAGAGCGGCCAAGAAGATTGAAAAGAACTATATTGAAGTATGACAATTCGTCGTCTCTTACTAATGTGAGATGCCGCACCTCTCAGCATTCGACATTGTAGTTTACCGTTCTATTCGAAAATCGCGCACACACGGACTGCACACGTAGTTGGATACTAAAAACGTGGGCAGTGAGTAGGGTTGTCACACGTTCTTTATATATTACTAGCCTCTGCCCACGACTTACTGACACACTAAGATACTTTGAACATCTATCACAAGCACATTGTTTACAAAAAAAAACTAAGCACAATATATTTGCTTTATAATAAAATAAAATATTATTTATATAATTATAATACCAACTTCTGCCCGCGACTTCGCGCGGAATAGTTAGTTTGGGCTAACGCTAACACGCAGCGGAATCTCTCAAGAGAAAATAATTGCCACTTATAAAATATTTTTTCATTGCTGCTCCGCTCCTATTGGTGTTAGCGTGATGATATATACCTTCCCTGATAAATTAGCTATATAACACTGAAATAATTCCTCAAATCAGTCCCGTAGTTCCTGAGATTACCCCCTACAACGTCACAAACTTACAAACTTTACCTCTTTATAATATTAGTATAGCTATGGTATTTCTTTGATAGTTCCAGAGATAAAAATAAACAAAATTACAAACAATCCTCAAGGAGTGCTACCTTCAAGCAATTCTGTTCTATACTTGAAGAGAATATTAAAGAGAGTATAGATATTTTATTTCACGTTTCATTTAATTTTTGTATGACTTGTTTTCTGCAAATTATAAAAAAAATTGTGCCGTCACGGGACGTATGGTAGATGTGAAACATCGACTTTGTTTTGTATAAGTTATATGCATAAAAAAAAAAAAAACAAATTACGACATGAATCAGCTATGGCATAATGAAATGATAAAGCATTACAAATTTGTTCCATAAACTAATAACTGTGTATTTATTTTATTATGTAAATATCCATTTTTATTAAATATAAAAATTCAACTAGGCATAGGCGCCGTGTGATCGGCGGCATTTATCAAAGAGTGCAATATCGTCGGCGCGTGCCACGAAGCACTAGTAGAACGAGTTGCCTACAAAACAACTTGAATCTCATACAGTTTACAATTTATACAGAGAGGGTTGCAAATGTTTTTGAGTATTTCGTTAATAGTGCACAGTTTGTGTTTGGTATCGCCATGTCGCCAAGCCAAAATGAGGTTTAGGGGGCGCCTATAGATGTTTCACAACAAATGGTTAATTGTTGGATGAAATCACAAAAATAAACCAATAAATATATAGTATAAGATGATAATAATAAATAAAAAAGACGTCCAATAAGTAATTGCTCACAGATACGATTTTTAACGTACACAATAAATAAAACTAAATAAAAAAGGTGCCAAGCAAGCGTCGGCAGAATAAAAGAACACCCTGGCGAATAGCCGACACCGTCATAATATAATTATATATGAAGTTCGAGATGTGACAACCCTACTGTTATGCACACATATATATGGCGTTGTGCTTTAACAGCACAAGGTAATTATAACGCGTCCGTCGATCCTGGTATCCGGAGCGCGGTTGGATTTATTACAGAAATCAGATATTTAATCTCCTCTGCTTAACATACAGTGTTAAGGTGTGAATTTTAATGTATAACAGTACAACCACATCAAGGCCGAAATTTGGAAAAGGCGGCGCGGTATAAATGAAGCGATCCAGACCGAACGGGGCAAGCGTAGCCTAATGGCACAGCACAGCTAGTGTTCAGTAAGGTGACGTAATGATAACAAAGAAAAACATTAATTTTGCTCGCACATTTAAGTTTACTATAAAAAAATATTGAAAGTCTTCTGTCGAATTTTTCCTAAATACTGAAATAAAAATAAAATAAAATAATTTGGGCTGGCCATATTTTTTTAACAAGCAACTATAATTAAAACTTGTTACATTAACACTAATTTATACGCTAATCAAGATTAACTTAGTAATACAAATATTCAGCTTCTGTCATAGAGAAACTCCATAAACGGTTTCCGACAAAGACAACCAGTCACTTTTAAATTACTCGTCGCACATTTGTAAACGCCGCAACAACTGTTGTAAATGTATCAAAGATATGCAAACATTATTTAATTTCATATTTATAGACCATAAAGTTGTAAATAATTGACAAAAACCATTAAATACTTAGATTTTATCTTAATATCATTAATACTCTTCAACAAACTGTAAACGGAAGCCACTTATAAATATAAAATAAATAATATTTTATAGGTAACTATACCAGTAAGTGTCTAAATACCGTGAAGTAATTTTTATGTAAATTTCTATCAAGAAACCTATTTAGAAGAAACTGGTTACAGGTATCTGAGCTTAAAATATATTTTGTAATTTTAAAAATCTAGGGTGGCTAAATTGTTAAAATTAGATTTTGAAGTAATATATTGAATAAAATCATATATTAATAATACTAAAGACAATCAAATTCACGCCATTTTTTCAAAGATTTACAGTCCAAGGACCACAATTCAAACATTAAAAAAAGCTTTTGAATTACAGGGAAACATTATCATCATTCATCAATAATTTTTGAAGAGCACAGTTTGTGTTTATTAATGGCCACGTTGTTTGAATGCAGTACATACAACCACGGACAACAAAACAAAAAGAAAACAAGAAGAGGGTATGTCTCACTGTTCTCCGATACTCGAAAGCAAGCGAGACACTGCCAGCACTCCATCCAACACAGTGTTTGTCAATATCACATTTTCACCTCACAAAAAGATTAGGGATCAGAATTTCAAAACCCTTTCATAAAAAGTTTCATTTAAAAAAATATGTATTCTACTCTTAATTAGGTACTAGAAAAATATATGATGGTAATGATAGCTGAAACGTTTTCCGTAATCCTCCTGTGCACAATTTAACTATAAGCTTTGTTTGAATTCGTTGTAATGCACCCAGCATTACATTTTAATTCAGCATCTAATGCATTTTATTTGAATATGTACGAGTATAATAACTTTACAACGCTTTAAATGGTAGTACATCGTTTTGATTTTCTTTAAAAAATGAAAAAAATGTAAACAAATTTTTACGCCTACGCCACAGTTCGTATTCTACACGTACGTATTCTACAGATGTATAGTTTTAACTTATATATGATGTTAATTATTAAAATATTAATTATACTTAAATTATAGACCAATAATTCTCTTATAAGACCAGACTACTCTAACATCGACTTAACACTATCTTTAAATATAAATACAGCTAAAGACTGGAGCATAGTAACTTGAAGTACTAGGTATTTTATAGAGTGTTTTTAATGTATCTATCTTTCATGCACGGAAAAACATTAAAGAACATATCTGCTTTTTTAAACTCATTTGATCATAGTCAAGCGAATGTTTGACGAAAAAGGTGACATCATATCTCAAGGTATAAATTTTAATTCTGTCCCAGTCAAAAAATCATAATATACAAAATTATGTATTTCAAAATGACGACAACTTACTTGTATATATAAAGACTTTAATACAAATAGACGTAAAATTATAAATTCATAGAATTAATTAACAACGTTTTGGTCACAATGACCACTTCAGAGAGAACGACAAGCCACAGTAACAGCATAAAAACGTTTTAATTAAACTATAAGATGAGAATAACCATACTACTAAGCTCTCTTGATATATTTGAAAGTTTATTCCCCGACCTAGAACGAGCGACACGGCGGAACAATGAACTAATTATGACGTCATAATCACTGAGTTAGGTTTATTAGTGTATTTTTAGAGTGTGTCTTCCAGGAAAATTTTGTAGTAACACGAATTTACGATAATAGGATATATTTTTTGGACAGTAATTAAATGAGCATGGTGAAATATCTTGTGTATAAGGGCTGTAATCATTTTTTGAAGGCAAATGATCTAAAGGAACTAATTACGTCGAATAGTTTCATTCAATATTTTAGGAAAATATTTACTCATAAAAAATATAGTAAATTATATGGTATAAGAAGATAATCAATAAATAAAAAACACTCAAATACATGTACAGTAAACAAATGTAAACAGTAAATACTTATATTAAGTTATATAATTGTATTATCTTAGTTTTCTAGAACTGTATTACACGGATTTGCTGCAGTTTGCATTTTTCAAAACTTAATTAAAATAATAAAATATTCACGTATGATCTACTTATCTAAGACAAAGGCACAAATAAAAAGTAGGTTTTTATGAAATTTACACGTGTCTGTACAAATGCGTTAAGGTTATATAAAAAAAGAGACAGAGAGAGGTGCACACCCGGATGCGCACTCACTTGCTCGTGTGTTAATTTGCTTGTATTAGGCTTGATACACATACGCACATACAACGTATTAGTTACGTGACGAGTTCTAATAAATCCCACTACCCGTAAGCCGCGTTAGGAATCATTCCAATCATTCGTAATGACATAAACATGTAGAGTCACGCTGAAACTATAACTGGTTTCGACATGAATGGGTTGGTTCGCCCGGGGTAGTATTACCCTCTCACAGAAAACCAACGTGAATTAACAGTGCTTGGATTGTTGCGTTCCGTTCGGTCAGTGAGAGCGCCGGAGGCCCACCTCCCACTCTTCTTCCCCCCTCCTCACCAATACAGGCTGGCAACGCACTTGCGTCTCCTCTGGTGTTGCTGGTGTCTATGGACGGTGATAATCACTTACCATAAATGCCATGATTCATATGGAAACAGTCAACAAAGATTGCTCAGTATTGTTTACGTTTTCACATATCTATTCCAGTGACTGTAGCGTAAGCATAATTATCGACAGAGCATACCTGTTGTGTTTAGTCAGATAATGATAGCTTACATACTAACAATGTTTGCGTTGAGTATCTTATCAGGGTTGAATACGAATAAGCAAAACATCCAACAGAATTCTCGCTACCATCGACCACTTGTAATAATATTCGTAAAGTACTCTAGTAATAAGCAAAAAAATGGATCATATTTCTATAATAGCCTCATGTTACTTAAATCGGCCTCTTCATTGTGTGTTTTTCGCATTCCCATCGGTCAGCAATTCATGTGATCCAAATAGGTCAGTTTGATTGTAATTTTATAATCCGTTTTTATTTAAAGTGTACGGCGTTATTATTAAAGTAAAGTGAACGAACAATGATCCACCGCATTGTAAATTAGCTGACGCTATACCTACATGTTGACATACTAAACATTTATTGTGTTGAGTAGTCTCGTTGCCAAAGCGTCGGCAACAAGGCCACATGACGTGACCAAGATGGCCGCCAGAGTTCGTTCATCTCTTAACTCGACACTATCAACTGAGCGGGGAATACGCGGATCATTACGGTTCATTTTTTACGGAGCAGGCAGACATATTTGGACATAATAAATTATAAATACTGGTAGTAGGCAAAATTTGGCTATGTTAGGAGTACAATGTATTTTTATTAACTCCTAAATATATGTATTTATTTTTGACTCTTGAAGTGGAAATTTCTTTTTTTTGCGTTGAGCGATATTTATGGCAGGACATACATTTACAATTTCGCGCCATGAAATGATACGTAAGCATGACATGCCGTATGCCTTAGCAGCTTACATCAGACTTGCGACGTATAGTACAACGGTATGTGTACATGTAATGTTTTGCGACGAGTCTGTCGGTACTTCGACGTGAATGCCAATAGATTTTATATTGAGATTGTGTAGTACATCATTTCTTTTATTAATTTACTAGCCTCTGTCCGCGGCTTTATCCGCGTGGAATAGTTATTTTGCGCTAAAGCTAACACAAAGCGAAAGCTATTATAATGAAAAAAAAGAACCGATTTTGAAATATACTTCAATGTAGCTGTGTACTCTTAATCGTACTATACAGGTTGAAAGTTTAGACAGTAGCAATATTTATGAGGGAAGTCGGTACTGATTCTCGTCAAAAATCAATAAAAAATATTAGTGCTTAATATTTAACTTTGATAATTATCTAGAAAAATACAAAACTTATGCGCAATCTTTTACGCTTCTATGTTAAAAAACAGTGTTAATGACCGTCGTGTGATATTTTGTTTTGAAAGTGAACGTGGGAACGGTATGAACGAAACAAAAGGGTTTATTGTACGTTTTATTATCAAAGGTTATAAATTCCGGGTCACCCCTTACAGCTTTGGACACCGGTCATTGCACCTAGGTTGATTACGACTGTGTTTATATTTTTGAAAGTCTTAGATCAAACTTTAACTTAGGTGCTCTTTGTTTTCTATTAATATTTGTTTTGATATTATTATTTTATATGTAATCATGAAGTATTATTATATCCTAGAATACTTCGAGTGTTTATAACCTTTTACCTGGTATACTAGTTCAGACTACAATTAATTTTAAAATATCAAAAGTGACCCATTCTGTTGTTTTAAGTTGTTCCTTCTGTCGACAGTCCTTATGATTGTCTCAATATTTTTTAATCCTTTTTATTCTTTGCCCATTTACACCAGCCCAAATAACTACTCCAAGCGTTATACATGTAGCCGTATATATATATATATATATATATTTACCTCGAACTGACTACGCTATTGACCTAGCAAGGACTTAACGGCTTTACCGGACTACACATAGCTTTATAAGTCAAAATTTAATTACGAGTATACGATGTCGCAACTTGTAGAGATATATGTGTGCTTATTAATTGCGTTAACAGGCAGTAAGACGAGATCTCTCTAGCAGCGGCGCGGCGCCTGCGACCGGACGGACGTCGGACGCGAAATACTCGTGACGCCAAACTTAAACTATCTCTTATGTAAACATACTGTTCCATTAGATGCTATGCTCTACTACTCTGTATCCGCGAAGTAACTGCAATGTATTTTTTTTCTCGAACTGACTACACTATTGACCTAGCAAGGTCTTAACAGCATCAACGGTCTACTAAGGCGAGCACTTAAGGCACTCAGACGATTTTATTTGACAACTAGCTCAAGGGCGCACGGTACACCTCGGCTTTAGCTATTGTCTGATACGTGCAATTCGCGATCTATCTGAGCTGTCCTAAGCTAACTATTCATACATATATGAGTTGTTGGAACATATATGTGTAACAAGCATACATACCTTAACAATTCTAATGTATATTTGTATCGGATAATTTTCTTAACTATTTCAGTTCGATAAGGGAAAGAAACAAAACCTTTCCACTTTCAAGTGTAAGCATGTATGCGTGCACGTGTCTGGAGGTGATATGTGTAATGTACTTGCAGTGATGTAAGATTTTGTGTGAGTATATCGCGCAAGCAACGCACTCAAGGGCCCCACGCCTAGGGAACTGACCTAGGCTTGAGCCGCTGCCAAAGGGGGCCTAATCTGGTGTGCAGGAGCGAAATTTACCCCTAGACGACTCCAATGTAATGATATTATAGCGTATCTATACATCTTAAGCGCTTCGACAGCACCTTATTAAAACTTAGCTAGATAGCTTATTTTTGACGACTGCCCCGTCAATGCGCCGGTATCTAAGCAATATATAACTATTTCTTTTTTACTACCGATATTGAGAATATGCTATCTTACTTCCACATTTTATCTAAGACAATGAGGCGTCGCAATAATACTTTACGTACCTATGTGTGCGTTATTGTGCAGTTTGTTTTGTCAAAATATAATATCATCATTGCTCTAATGCACTTCGTTATTACAATGCCACCTTACAAGAACAAGGTCCTTGATTTAACAAATTTTTGGACAGTAGTCGACAAACTCGTTATCCAAAAGAGACAAAACAACAAAACCAAAAGCCAAAATCAAAATTTTTTCAAAGATTTTTTGTAGTGAAAATTTCTTTACGTTGAGCGGTATTTTTTTGGCAGTAGATACATTTTTAATTCCGTGTAATGACGTGCTAGTAAGCGTTACTGACCATACTGCGCTTGCATGGCTTGCGTCAGACTAACGACACCTACTATGTCGGCCTGTGTAAATATATTTGATATTGATATTTTGTATTGAAATTGTGCAGCCCAACATATGTTTGATGATTTAATAAACTGTGGAAAAAAATATACAATTATTATTCGAAGTGCCAAAAGATGAGAAAGAGAAACTAATGATAATAATTTCAATATAAAAATTATGAAATTTGAATAATTCAACACTATAATATAATTACTGCCTCGACTTGTTTTTTAACTTAAGTTGTGCTTTATTAGTCACAGCTTTATAAAAAACATTGAATTAAAAGTACACTCTCGAGCTTGCCATTATTTAATATGTTTTTTGTGAGCGAGTAACCTTGATATTGTATTTTACTCGTCTCTTACAAGTATTCCGTATCTGCACTTTGTGTAAGAGTCACATACTGCCCGCGAGCCCTGGATTGCGGATCACTGCCCTAGTTACCAGTAACAGCTAAAGCAAATTGTAGGAACTTTTATATTACGAATCCATGGCCCGCCGTGGTGTGGTCTGGGGGTAAATTTCGCTCCCACATACAAGACGAGGGCCCTTCGGCAGCGGCTCAAGCCTAGGTCCGTTCCCTTGGCGTAGAGTCCTTGAGTACGGTGCTCGCGCGATACAAAGAGCACAAAATCTTACATCACTGCAACAACATTACACATATCAATTCCGTACACGTGGATATACACACACAGCTTAAGTTAGCTCAGTTAGGTCGCGATTGTAGAGGTGGAGGCAGGACCTACCGGATGCGCAGTACGGTAGATATACTATCGACGCCGTCCACCCGGTCCTGCCGGATTGGTGCAATCGGAGATGAGGCTCCCTAACGATCCGTCTCGTGCAGGTACTGACCGGGCATGGGTGCTTCGGTTGGTACCTGTACCAAATAGCACGCAGGGAGCCAACCTCGGTATACCATCAGTGCGGCGTTGAACCGGATATCACGCAGCACACACTTTCCGAATGTGCTGCGTGGAGGGGGGGGGGGGGGGATGCCGCACTCTGGCTGCGGCGGTAGGTGATGATCTCTTGAAAGCTATGCTCGGCAGCGGGAGCGTATGGAATATTGTTGCCTCCTTCTGTGAGGAGGTCGTCTCACAGAAGGAGGCGGCGGAGAGGTTTCGCAAAGAGGACCCTCTAAGTGGTCGTCTCCGTCAAAGAAGAATTGGTAGGAGGAGGCGCGAGTTTACCGCACCTTCTCCCGCCACCGTAGCCGGACCTAGGGAAGGTGGGTCGACGGCTTATCTTTCCATTGCACAGGTCCGGCGGACGAAGGAGACGGCCGGTGTGAACCTGGCTGTCTCCTTACAAGACGAGGCCCGGCGGCGGCGCTTTATTGCTGGGCCAACCGATAGGGCGACACGATGAAGTCTATAAAGATCTCGTGCCGCCCCAACTATAGCGGTAGACATACACCGTGGGGTTTTAGTCCGTGCGAATTGGACATAATCCACCCTCTGCCCTGGCAAGGTGGGTATCCATAAGGGATTTCCCCACGTTAAAAAAAGTTAGGTCAAGATTGCATAAACTAGCCAACAACTCAGGGCGAGGAGTGCCGTCCACCCTTGAGTTAGATGTCATATAAAATTGTTCTGAGTTCCTTAAGCGCTCGCTTAGTTCGATGTAGCTGTTAAGGCCTTGCTAGACCAATAGCTTAGTCAGTTCGAAAAAAAAAAAACATTTATAAGAAACCTTTCCAACATAGTAAGCTTCTAGAACTGTCTATAGCTTTATCGCATATAGCATGTAGTACGAGAGACACCTTATCCGATCCAGTAGCGATAAGCAGCTCCGGCGCAACCATCATTCAATGTACCGCCGTAAAATTAATCGGTACCCGTTCATGGCACACTTTCTTATTTGCTAATTTCACCAGAAAGTGACAATATGCGTTTGTGAAAATAATGATTAATCACTCATAACACACGAGATGTTATTTTATAAATCCACCAGCTGATGCCCGGTCATTTCGTTGAGAATTAAAAAAAAAATAGTGCATGTCCCTCCGTGCGTGTGAACTCAAACTTCGTAATGTGGAAATGAAAATAGGAAGGCGTAGAAATTGATTTTTAGTGATATCATATTGTTTCTAGCGTTGAATGTTTAACGCAACAGTGCTTTTATACCTCCTCCATGGTAGCGTTAAACGTTTAACGCAACCTTGTTGTAAGTTGCATTGGAAGTTTCACTTCAAAAATCAAAGAGTTCGACATCCAATGGTAATAACTCTATGCCAACACTGTTAATACTTTTGAGTTAGTAGTCCGGTGAAGCTGTGAAAGCCTATTAAGGACAATAGCGTAGCCAGTTCGTAAAAAAAAAACTTTTGAAGTAATTTAAGCCTGTTAGGTTTTATGAACTCTATTTCCATTCTATATACTTACCTACAGATAACTGTTTTTTTATATATTTAAAAGTGGTTGTCTGCTCAGCCTTCTACTTGAGCTGATTGGATTCAATCCTCATAGTGTAAATGAAGTTATGATTTTTGTTCATATCATAGGAGGTAAACGAACAGGTGGGTCACCTGATGTTAAGTGATCATCACCGTCCATAGACACCAGCAACACCAGAGGAGTTGCAAGTGCGTTGTCAGCCTGTGTTGATGGGGAAAGGGGAATGAGAAAATAGGTAAGAGAGAGGCAGGGAGGTGAGCCTCCAGCGCTCTCACTGACCGAACGAAACGTAACAATGCAAGCACTGATACATTACGTTGGTGTCTTTGTGTGTCGGGTGGTAGTACCCCGGACAAACCGACCAATTCACTCTGAAGCCAGTTATAGCATCAGCGTGGCTCTACCACCTACAAATTCATACAAATTGATTTGACGATTGATACAAATATCATGATAAATATGATTATTCATTATTAATGCACGCTCAGTAAGGAATGTTTAGAGAAAGTTACAAGCATTGTTATAGGTGGTAGAGTCACGCTGAAGCTTATTAGTGGTTTCAGCATGAATGGGTCGACTCACTCGGGGTAGTACCACCCTCTCACAGAAAACCGACGTGAAGTATCAGTGCTTAAAATCGGTCCACTCTATCAAAAGTTATTGTAATTTTAATGACGACGCGACTCATTGAGAGAAAAGTAGATAAGGAAATAGACAATACATTCTGATGATTTTCACTGTTTTTATTTAAATTGTTTCACGCAGACGGAATCGCGGGCACAGCTAGTTTTTTTTTAATAAATCTTTTAAAACTCTATTGTTCTTTTATTGTAGGAGCTTTCTCAACCTTTTGAAACTCCGTTATTGAAGCATCGCGACTCCTCTAAAGAGGCTTGTCAACCCCCCAGGAGCTCGCTACGTACACTTTGTAAAACACTGTTTTAGGAAATCGATATTTAAAATTGATGTTAAAATTTAGGAATTAGCAAGGAGTAAGATGAGGTATAATTTTGCAGTAATTTGTGAAGAAATTTGTAGTCATCACCAACAATTATATGCATATCTTTGATGTATAGAATCCACAATGGAACAAACATGAATCAAATGGCTTAAATCTGCTTGCGTAAAACATTATATTAAATATTCATAGTAAGGTCGGGAAAAAAATTCAAAATGGCGTCCGTTTTCGTTCCGACTCCCGCTTGCTCAACGCGTCACCTTGAAATTATTACCGAATGTTGAAATTCTTACATTGAGAGCTGAATAGAGCTTTTATATTATAGTACCTACTTGCAATTGCTTACTGGGTTTTTTTTAACCAATTTAGAATAATCAATTATTTATGTCGAAGATATTTGGTTGCTACTTTGTAATTCTCTGTAAACCTATTTTTACATCGAAATGAGTAACGAAAATAAAAAGAATTGTTACATTATTAAATTAATATTCTGTTTTGACTAATTTTATAGCGAAAATACGAACAATCAAATTAAACATTGAACTGACCATAAATTTTCTTTATCAGAAAGTTTTTAATATAGGAAAACAAAGATAGTTGTAGAAATCAGCATTCCTGTGCATTTAAATAAAAAAAGAAGAAACAAAGTCCAGAGAACTCGCCAACGCAAGTCCCCCCACTCCAAAGGGCCGATGTCCCTACGCGGCGTTGCCTGATCTGACAAAAGGGCCAAAGGGCGGGAATAACTCGCACCTCATTGGCCGTTTCAAATTCCGAAACGCATCTGTTGCATCAGTTCATAGACCCGCACTATTGGTCTATTCAAATTTAGAACACAATACACGATTGGTCGTTCCAACGTCAACTTTGAAATTTGGAAGGAGCGAATGATGCTGACGGTTGGGTGCAGTTGTTTTTTTTTTATAAACTAGGAGTCAAGGCATTCGGTTGGTTGGTCAACTCCGGGAATTATTTTTTGTATGGTTAGAGATAGGTGCCTGGGTGTGTGTTTTTTTATGCGTTCGGTGTGTAACATGGGTTATGTTTGTTTATGTTATTTACAGTCACAGCTTTACAATTGGTCCCTTTTATGTATAGATAACGTTGTTGGTTTGTATTAAAATTAATAAATATGTATAGTTACCACAAAAAAATCCAATAACAACAATTATATATTACTTCATTTAGATTACTATTATAAAGAGAAAAAGCTTTGTTTTTTGTTTGTAACGCATGAACTAAAAAAATTCGAGGCGTCAAAAGGACTGTCGATAGAAGTGAAAATTCATAACAATAAAATAACTGTTCGTTTTTGAATTTTTAATTTTTTTAACATATAGAGTGAATGACAATATTTAAATTTCAAAATTTCTTTATTGAAATTATTAATATTAGTGTGGTTTTCGTATCTATTGTCACTCGGAACAATAATTATATACGTTTTTATAAAGTATATTAATCAATCAAACGTATGATGAGCTGCAGAATATCAATACTACATATACACAGGCCGCTATACTATGCGTCGGTAGTCTGATGCAAGTCTCGCAAGCGCAATACGGCCGGTCACGCTTACTAGCATGTCATGACGCGAAATTATAAATTTTATCTCCTACTGCTAAATGGGTTTAAAATTTGTCACTTCAAATTCTTAACTGGCTTTTTATATACCAAAACCTTCCTCAAGAATCACTTTATCCATGGGTATTATTGGTAATTTATTGTAAAAGCTAACACTATTACCTAAAAAAATAATACTGTTCTTACTGAACTTGAAACATGAGATGACCAATTTGTCACTATTTTTGTTATCCAAATTAGCTATTAGTTACATTGGGCTAGCGCTAACACGCAGCGGAAGCTCTCAAGAGGAGAAAACCAAATTATGAATCATTCTGCATTGGTGCTCCGCTCCTGTTGATATTAGCGTGATGGTATTTAGCTTATAACCTTTCTCGAAAAATGAGCTATATAACACTGAAAGAATTTTTCAAATTGGACCCTTAGTTCCTGAGATTACCCCCTACAACGTCACAAGCCCATAAACTTTATAATATTACTAGCCTCTATCCGCGACTTCATCCACGTAGTAATAGTTACTGTGGCCTACCGCTAACACGCAGCGGAAGCTCTTATAAGCCTATAACCTTTCTCGATAAATGAGCTATATAACAATGAAATTTCATTTTTTATCGGACCAGTAGTTCCTTTGATTACCTCCTAGAGCGTCACAAACTCACAAACTTTACCTCTTTATAATTTTAGTATAGATGTAGATAAATATTAATATTGTATATTGTAAAATAGTATATAGTATATATTTAAATCATATGGAGTTTCTATTGAATCCAAAGTTTTTTGAACAGCAGTAATAATAATCTCAAGATAGTGTTAAAACAATGTACTTGTATTGGAGTTCGAACAACACTCTGCTAAGGTCGCCGCCCTTGATAACAGACCACTCGTATTATCGCCCGTACATTATTTATACGCAATTAAATACATCATAACATATGATAATATTCCAGTGGCCTTTTGTTCACACCCACTGATAGGTACACTTCGAGGTTATATAGGTCACTATGTGGGTACGGTTTAAAGTCCTCGAAGCGGTAACTATGGTAAGGATAAGCAGAACTATTTTTTTTTCCGAACTGACCCAGCAAGATCTTAACAGCTTCACCGGACTACTAAGGCTAGTGCTTGCGGCACTCAGCTGATTCTATTTGGGCAACTAGTTCAAGGCACGGCACACCTCGACTTGGGCTGTTGCCTGATACGTGCAATTCGCGATCTATCTGAGTTGACCTAAGCTATATTCATACATATGTGAGTTGTTGGAGCAAATATGTGTAGCAAGCATAGGTACATACCTCAACAACACTTATATATATTTCGTATTCGGCAGAACTATCTATACACATATAATCTTCTATATGTTTATATGTAATAAGAATGTACATCTAACGTGTTTGTACTTTTCAATTTTCGTGAAAAAAAAAATGGTTGCAGGTGTCTAGGAATAAGTAATAAAATATGAGTACATCTATCTATCTGTCTGTCTGCTTGTGTGAACACGTATCACTGCTAAAGTACTGGACTTTTAATAAAACCATACCAAAGGAAATCATAAACATATCTTCTAGGATAACTTAGTTTTTATTTCATTAAAATCTGTTCATTCTATCAAAAGTTATTGTAATTTTAATGACCACGCAGCGTAAGTACGAAAAAAAAGTAAATAAGTAAATAGACTATTAAGTCTGTATGTATTAACATTCAGATGACTTCATTAATCACTGTTTTTATATAAAATTCCACGCGGACAAAATTGCAGGCACTGTTAGTCTCATATAAGAGCCAGAGCGCTTTTGTCAAACGCTTCGTGATAATCATATTCGCGTGAGCAGACAGTTCGAACCATACCCATCTCCGCAACGTCGCTCCGCTATATGCCAGACCACCTTAGAGGAATAAGCACCCAAGAGGAACCCAGACAGACTAGTACTCTCGCAAGAGGGTTATTTTTTTTTTTCATGGGAAGATCCCAAACATATACCCATCCCGTCGGGTAGGTGAGGATGGGTTATGTCCGATTCGCTCGGACTAAAGCCCGATGATGTCTTCATACACCTTTTAAGTGAGGGAGCAGGGACTGCCGACTAGCACTGCGTCTGCTCCCCCGACAGGTGTAGGTACTCCAACAGGCTCTTGTCCGCGATGTGAAGGGTCAGAGATGGTACACCCATCAAAAAGGGAGTGGGTGTTAGACCCTCCCCCGTGACGAACTGTGGAAGTCGCATTACCACAATACGCCTCCACCACATTGGCCTGTATAGTTTAAACTGGCAGGATGGCGAACATGCCCGTGTCCATCGCCCTCAGGCCGCATCTACAGCGTCTGGAGGTCATCATCTACCCATCGCCATTGTGTGGTTTGTTGACAGCGGGAGGAAAGCCAAGTGTTCCATTCCCTCTCTCTCTCCTTTGAAAGCATGACTGTATCGCAATAGCAGGCGACAGAGAGCCACCCGGCCTCGCTCTCAACCATTTTACACTCGCAAGAGTACTTCGGCGTCCTCTACTCAGAAAACTCAGCATCGTGGAACCGTCAGGGCCCGAAGAGACAATCAACAAGAACCGAGAGAACATAGGATAAGACTACGACTCAACCCAGCGACTATACCAACGTCACAGTAGGCGTAAACGCCAAAGCCAGAGGTGTCACATCTGATGCGGTCACTCCATCCGCGCTTGTAAAAGAGCATGAATAAGAAGACACTGAATGAGTGGAGAACTATCTTACATAAAGGACATTTTGACAAAGAGACAATTTGTAAGCATTTAATAAAAGTTCCAAGACCCTCTAAAATGTAATATTATCAAGAGGGTTTTGGTGTCAAAAGGCCGTTATAGAGTGGATCAATATGTGAACGATGGTGATGTCTGGAATTGACTCCTCTTTGTGAATCCACCTAAAATAATTGTAACGTGTAATGTATCTTCTGTACATATAATAATAATGTATATCACGTGTCTATACTGTTTGTCTGTCTGTTTGAACACGCATCACTACAAAAGTACTGCCTTTCTGATAAATCGTTTCCACGAAAATCATAAAGCCTATCCTCAAGGAACATTTAGGCTTTGTTTCATTAAAATCAGTTAACTCTATCAAATACTATTGTAAATTGAATGACGGCTCGAGTTAAATACAAGAGAAAAGTAAGTAAATACATACATGTAATCAAATTACAAAATAAAAGGATTATATCTCTACATAGTATAAAATGAAGCCACTTTCATTGTTCCCTTAGATTTTTTAAGCTATATAACGGATTTAAATACAGTTTTCAGCAATAGATAAAGTGATTCAAGAGGAAGGTTTATATGCATAATACATACAATATACATATTATATTGGCAGTCGTATTTGTAAGTCGGAGAATAAACGGTCGACCAAAAGTTGTTTTTTCGAAATGAAAAGGCTGTTGACCTGGAAAGATCTTTACAGCTTCACCGAACTATTGAAGCGAGCGCTGAAGGCACTCAGCCGATTTGGGATGTTTGGGCGACTTATCTTTTTTTTTAAGTGGGGAAATCCCTAATGAATACACGACCCTCCCGGGGGAGAGGATGAGTTATGTCTGACTCGCACGGAAAAGCCCACAGTATACGTCTTCCGATATGGTTGGCGCGGCCCGAGATCTCTATAGACTTCATCGTGCCGCCCCAGCGCTTGGCCCAGCAGCGAAAGCGCCGCCACCGGACCCCGTCTTTTTAGGAGACAGCCGTGTACACACCGGCCGCCTCCTCCGTCTGCCGGACCCGTGCAATGGGAAGATGGGGCCCCCCGACCCCTCTTCCCAGGTCCGGGTATGGTGGGAGGTGTCGGTCAAACTGCCGCCTCTTCCTGCCTGTCCTTTGTTGGCGGAGACGGCCACTGTGAGGGTCTTGCTCACGGAAGGAGGCCATAATATTCCATATATCCTCGCTGCCGAGCATAGCTTTTAAGACGTTCGGCAGCGAGAGATCACCACCTACCGCCGCAGCCAGAGTGCGGCGCCGCTCCTCCCACGCAAAATCGACAACTCCTATATGTATTTTGTGTCTAAAAATCCTCTAAACTATATAGGATAGGATAGGATAGGAAAAAATAAGGGTAGAACTCTTTCTCGTTTACTTCTCTGAATACCCCCAAACCACGGCCGTGTGATCGTCTTCTACACTGCGCAGTGTTGGGTACGGGTTCATAGTTCGCGGCGGATACCACCAACGGGTTGGGATGATTCGCGGCTTTTTCGAAATAACTACGTGTGAGTGATTTTATATACGCCCAGACAGAAGGCATCTCCAGGTCCCCGTGGAGATCCTTATTCCGGACGTACTATGGGGCACCGGTGATTTTACGTAGGGCTCGGTTCTGGAGAAGCTGCAACTTATGAATACGAATTTGCGCGTGCAAAGACCGGACAACTGTACGTCATAATCGGACGGAGTCGAACGAAAAGGTTTCTTACGAACGCTGTATTAACATGACTGACTTATAGAGAAAAGTTGTAAAGCTTGATAATGCCTACAAAATATAGTATATGCCTAACTTTTATATTTAAGTCACAAAAAGTAGATTTTTATAATAAAACGTTATGTTTATTGCTTACATTATCAATGACAATTTTTATCAAAATACATAGCATTCTTTACTAACTGAATCCCACTGATTATTTGATCACCAGTAAAAATATATAGCGCCTAACGAAGTGTGCACGAGTTGGCTAGTTCGAAATAATACGAATAGTGATTTTTGCGTATTGACTTTTATAAAACTGGTTCAAATAATTGAACAATAATTAAGCCTGTTGCTCTCAGTTCTTGGGAAATTCCATTAAACCTGGCACAGATCGTAACGTATATATTCAAACGATGTACGATTCCAACGTATGCAATTAAAATTATTTGTGCCTTTATTTTTTTTTATAAAAATGACTGCTTTCTAAATACTTTATTGCTTTCAAATAATTATTCGAATTGCATGCGAATAGAAATAATTAAAATTAGCTGATACACGCGGTTATTTCTGGGTTAAAGCCCAAAGAATAAGTGGGTCATTTGATGTTAAGTGATCGCCACTTTACATAAACACTTGCAACAGCAGGGGAGTCGCATGTGCGTTGCCAGCTTGTGTTGGGGGAGGGTGGGAGTGGAGGGAGGAAGGGAAAAGGTAAAGCTCTCACTGACCAAACGAAACGCAACAATTGAAGCATTGTTGCTTTACGTTGGTGTTTCTGTGTGTCGGGTGGTACTACCCCGGACAAGCAGATCCATTTATGTTGAAACCAGTAATAACTTCAGCGTGGCTCTACCACCTACTACTTTACATCACTATTTGAGGTACATATCAAAAATATACACTACACTGTTTGCCCAACTTTTACACGACAAGGAAACACATATAACTAGACGCGTAGTGCTTTCGAAATTAGTAGTTTCTTAAAACTATAATCATTTATATTAAACTAGCTCTACCCGCGCCTTCGTTTACGAACCTAATGTACAAAACATTTATTAATAAAGTCATTTGAATGTATTAAGTCCATTTACTTATCTACTTTCCCTCTTACTTAAGTCGCGTCGTCATTCAAATTATAATAACTTTTAATAGAGTAAACCGATTTTAATTAAACAAAGACTAAATGTTACTCGAAGATATGCTTTATAATTTTTTTTGATAAGGTTTTGTCATAAACGCAGTATTTTAGCATTGATGCCAGCTCATACAAACAGACAGACAGACAAACATTTTCAAAATTGATTGGAATGTATTTTATTACATATTTCTAGACAATTCCCGCGACAATCTCTTTCACGTTAACTACAGAGCCCTTAAAAATACAGACACGTTAGGTTTTAATTTTTATTATATGTAGGTATAGAAGATAAATATATATACAACATAAATAATATCTAATACCTTTAAACGAGCAATTCTTGTATATTTTTATATTTATATATATTCAGGATCTCGGAAACGGCGTCATCTATTTCCGTGAAACTTAGTATGTAGGTAGTTTCGAGGACGATAAATAGATCTAGCTAGATTTTATTTAGATTTTACATATTTTTAACTGACTTTTCAGGCTAAGAAAAAATATAACTAGAATATAAACGTAAATTTCGCCACCGCTGTCGAAACAAAAATAGCTCAGATACCAATCGGTTGTTTCGAAAATCCGAAAACCCCAGTTCGAATCCGAGTGACATCAGAGAGATATATTTTTTTGTAATATTTTTTTCAAAAACGTTAATATTATAAAGCAAACCTAACAGTTTATTTTAATTTAAAAATGTTTTTCAAAGAACCGAGCTAGGCTCGGTCGCCCAGGTTCTTATAGATTAACTGTTTATTAGAGCAAGTCATTGAAAATGCGTGCGAAGTGATCGGTACAGCTATTATAGTAATAGGTCGCGAGGCAATGAAACTATTATAGAATTCAACAGATTTATTGGTAGTTTATTCATTTACTTTACCGCCTACTAGCCTCGGCCCGCGACTTCGTTCGCGTGGAATCGATATTTTAGGCTAACGCTAACACGCAGCGGAAGCTCTCAAGAGGAAAAATAACCAAGATTTTTAAACATTCTTCATTGGTGCTCCGCTCCTTAGCGTGATGATATATAGCCTATAACCATCCTCCATAAGAGTTATTTAACATTGAAATTTTCAAATCGGTCCAGTAGTTCCGGAGATTGCCCCCTACAACATCACAAACTCACAAACTTTACCCCTTTATTATATTACTATAGACTACTATTATCATATCAGTTGTAATAAGCGATATTGTTTTTAATTTAAATCATATACTCAAATTAAATATTAGGGTGAATGTTACTTTTGTTAAATGGCGAAATGTGTCTGGGGTAGCTTGTGACCCACGAATGCCTTTGAAACTCAAGGGGAAAGTTTATAAAACTATGATAAGACTGGTCATGCTGTATGCATCCGAGTGTTGGGCTACGAAAGAGACGGATGAGAGAAAATTACATGTGGCAGAGATGCGAATGTTAAGGTGAATGTGTGGTGTAACTAGATTGGATAATATTAAGAATGAGTATATCAGAGGAAGTTTGAAAGTAGCACCAGTGACAGGGAAGCTGAGGAGTAATAGGTTAGCATGGTATGGGCATGTCATGAGGAGAGATGAAAACCATATAACTAGAAAAGTGGTGAGTATGATGGTGGATGAATATACGAGTAGAGGAAGTCCGAAAGAGGTTTGGATGGATTGTGTGAAAAATGATGTGTGCAAAAGGTGGGAATACTGAGATGACATTTGATAGGAGAGAGTGGAAAAAGAAAACATGTTGCGCCGATCCTACTTAGGTGGGATAAGGGTAATGATGATGATGTTACTTTCTACTTACGCTTGAAATTGATTGGTTGTTACTTCTCACTTCTCGCTGCATCAGGAAATGTTATGAAACAACAGAAAGTAATTAAAATTCGTCATTGATCGAAACATAGCATCGTTGATGACTCAAATTAAAATATAGACTACAATCATTACAATTTCACAGAATAATAATAAGAAAAAAAAAAAACTGATAGAACAGCAACAACCATATGGTTCCTTCAGTACTTTCTTTATACGTGCGTTGGTGTTATGGAATGGGTTTCTCGGTACTGTAATCGCCCAGAGGTATGATATGGGTCTCTACAAAAAGGGATTGAAATACACTCTCTAAGGCCGGCAACGCAGTCGCGAAATTTCTGGTGTGGTAGTTGTCCATAGGCAACAGTAACCATTTACCATCAAATGGACCAATATAATTAATATTAATTTTAACAAAGTATACCTAACTCAATAATCGTATCGTGTAATTTTTCATGAATTCTGTTTTTTGTTACATCAAATATGAGTGTACAATTACGCTATAATGGATTAATTTTCAATTAATTGAAATACAGATAATGTTATCGATGGTGTAAAATATATATAATTTTGGGGTGTAAGAGGTGTCGAGTAACATCTTAAGACTTGAGACACCCAAGCCAACCTCACCTGCACGTGGTGCACCCTGCTGATCAACGAACGAGGCAATGGCGATAGCGGGGTGGTAGGGTTTTACAGCCGTTTTACTCCTATTGGTCTTAGCTTGATAATAATAACCTATAACCTAATATATTTGATTGAAGAAGATGTTACTTTGCGGTGCACACCCGATTAGGCCTCCCACGGTGGCTCAATCCCTCGGTAGGGAGACCTTGAGTGCGTTGCTTGCGCGATACGGTGACACACAAATATACATCACTGCTACAACGCTACACGATCACCCCCACACACGTGCACGCCTACACGCTTACACATGAAAGTGGAAGGGTTTACTTTTCTTCCCTTATCGAACTGAAAAACTCTCAATTTTCCGATAATAAATATATGGAGGAGTTGTTGAGGCGTGTATGCTTGATACACGTATACGTTTCAACAACTCATACATATATGAATAGTTAGCTAGGTTAGCTAAGATAGATTGCGATTTTGCATGCAACAGGCAACAGCCAAGCCGAGATGTGCCGTGCACCCTTGAAATGGTTGCCAAAATAAAATCGGCTGAGTGCCTTAAGCGCTCGCCTTAGTAGTCCGGTGAAGCTGTTAAGACCTTGCTGGGTCAAAAACGTCAAAAACGTCAACGTCAAAAAGCTGTCTTACACTTATAATTTTATATAATTGTGAAAATTGAATATTTTTACAATATAATCTTATTTAGAAAGTGTTTTATAAAGATTTATCGGATTATTTTGTGAATATATTGTGGATAATGGATAATGAAGAATCTACGTCAACTTCTGCTCGAAAAATTAAGAGCTCGAAAAAAAACTCAAAACATTTGTCCTCGGATAGTACTTTATCTACAAGTGATCATATTAATTTATCACAATTCAGTGCACTTTTAGATAGCAAACTTGAATCAATCCGCTCAGCAATAAGAGATGATATTCACCGTAGTATCTCTAAGCTTAAAGAAGAATTTTCAGAAACAATAGAACTAATCTCTAAAGAACAAATTGACCATAAACATGAACTCGATTCAGCTATTATGAAAATTAATTCGTTGGAACTTGAAAAAACAAAACTCCAGAATAATATTTTTCGACTCTCTGGTCGTTTAAGTTCTATTGAAAAATTCTCTCGTAGTCGGAATTTAGAAATCCAGTTAATACCAGAAAAGCGCAGTGAGAACCTTATGACATTATTTATGAAATTATGTGATGAGATAAAAGTATCATTGAGTTCATCCGATATAACTTCGATTCGTCGTGTGGCAAAACAAAACCTAGCATCGTCTCGTCCACGCAATATCCTGGTCACATTAACATCTGAGCGTGTGAGAGATGTAGTGCTTTCTAGTTTCTTAAAATTCAATAAAATTAACAAATCGTCACCGCTTAGTACTAGTCATATTGGTTTTTCTGACTTCTCCAGAAGAATTTATATCGTTGAACATCTTTCTCCTGAAACTAAAGAACTTTTTGCAGCTACTCGAAAATTTACAAAGGAACGAGGCTATCGCTACGTGTGGGTAAAATATAATCGCATATATATAAGAAAAGATGATAATTCTTCTGCTATTATGATAAAAGACTCTCATTCTCTTAATAATATTATTTAAGTCTATATTATTGTAACTATTTTTTTTTTTATATCTTAAGTTTTTTAATTTATTTGGATTATCGCACAATATTAATATGGATATTTACTATCAAAATGTTAATCGTATTCGTTCAAAGACCACTGATATATATTTAAGCGTTTCAAATTGTAATTTTGATATGATCTGCTTTACTGAGACGAACTTGAACTGTAGTATTTATGATTCTGAGTTATTCGATGCTCGTTATAATGTTTATAGAAGGGACCGTCTATCTTCATCCTCTAAAAAATCAGATGGTGGTGGTGTGTTAATAGCTATTAAGTCTGTCTTTAATGTCTCTAGGCGTAAGTGCTGGGAGAGCATTTTTGAGGACATATGGGTAACTATAATCCTAAACAATGGTTTTCTTCTACATGTTTGTCTTTGCTATTTACCGCCTGATATTAAATATGATGACCTTAAAATATTTTACAATGGCATTCAGCAAATCATTCTTAATGGTTTATCCACAGACAATTTCTTAATAATTGGGGATTTTAATACTCCTAATTTATCATGGTGCTCATCATCGTGTAATTATCTTATACCTGGACTCTCTTCTGATCGAAAAGCTTGTTTATTATTAGAAACATTAACTATTTGTAACTTACATCAATTTAACTCTGTATACAATATTAATAATCGATTGCTTGACTT
This sequence comes from Antheraea mylitta, assembly GCA_014332785.1. Lineage (NCBI taxonomy): Eukaryota > Metazoa > Arthropoda > Insecta > Lepidoptera > Saturniidae > Antheraea > Antheraea mylitta. The sequence goes on along the minus strand of JACEII010000075.1, from coordinate 1,068,073 downwards.
AGTTTTTTCAACTTTTTTGTATATTAATGTTAATACAGTTTCTCCACTTTCCTGTGTAGATTGTCATCACCCACCTCTTAATATAATTTTTAATGATATTCTTAATCCTAAGCGTCTTAAGTATATTAAACTAAAACGCCCCAATTTCAATAGATGTGATTATGTAAAAATTAAAACTCAGATCTCAAGTTTTAATTGGTCTAATGAACTCTTACCTTTAAATATTGATGACGCAGTTTCTTTATTTTATCAAATCATTAATAATATCATAACTGAAAATACTCCTCTGAGCAACGTCAGTAGCTATAAATTTCCTTCTTGGTTTTCCCCATTCTTAATAAAGTGTCTCAAGAACAAGAAAAAGTTTCACACTCGATATAAAAAATATCGCAATCCCCGTGATTATGAAAAATTTTCTGAACTTCGCACTAAATGTAAAAGTTTAATCTCAAATGATTATAGAAAATTTATATTGTCTGTTGAAAATGCTTTGGGTCATAATGTAAAATCTTTTTGGCGGTTTATCAAATCTCGTAAAGGATACAAAAATATGCCACAACAAATGCGATATGGTGAGTTGTCTTCATCAGATATCAAAAGTATTTGTGAATTATTTTCTAAATATTTTAGCAGTGTCTATGAAGATCATTTTTGCCCTAGTATTGATTTAAATTTTCCTATTAATACACATGCTGTTTTATCAAAAATTACTCTCCAAGGTACTAATATAAATCGTAAGCTAAAACATATTGATCCTTATAAGAGTCCCGGTCCTGATGGTATTCCTGCCAAATTTATCAATGCTTGTGCGGATGAACTTACTTTGCCCTTGACTATTATATTTAATAAATCACTAGATAATGGTATTTTTCCACATGCATGGAAACTGGCATATATTATCCCTATACACAAAGATGGTGATATTTCCAATTGTGAAAATTACAGGCCTATAAGTATAATTTCATGCATTGCTAAAGTTTTTGAATCTTTGGTATATGATTATTTTTACTTTCTAATAATCCCCTCCATTTCTGAAAAACAACATGGATTTATTAAGCATAAATCGACTGTTAGTAACTTACTTGAGTATAAAAATGCACTCTGTAAGGAATTTGCTAGAGGTGGCCAAATTGACACAATTTACACCGATTTCAAAAAAGCCTTTGATAAAGTAAATCATTTTATTCTTATTAAAAAATTAGCTCTTTATGGAATTCACGGTAATTTACTTCGTTGGGTACAATCCTATTTAAATAATAGAAGTCAACTTGTAGCCATTAAGGGTTCTACTTCCTTACCTTTTCTCATTAAGTCAGGTGTGCCTCAAGGCTCTCACCTTGGCCCATTATTCTTCATTGTTTTTATAAACGACTTGATTATTCAACTTTCTTGTGAATCATTACTTTATGCAGACGATCTCAAAGTGTTTAAATCCATTAGTTCTACTTCTGATTGCTTCTTTCTACAACAAGATCTTGACACTATATCCCGTTGGTGTATAGATAACTTTATGTACCTTAATGTTGACAAATGTTTTGTTATTTCGTTTACCAATAAGAGATATAAAATTTCCTATCCTTACATAATTGACAATCAATTACTAGCAAGAAAATCTTTGGCGAAAGATTTAGGCGTCTTATTTGATGATAAATTATCATTTAGAGAACATTACCATGACATCACTAGTAGAGCTTTTAGAATTTTAGGTTTCATAACTAGATCATCCTTATCTTTTAAAAACCCTAACAGTCTTGTCATCCTATTTAACAGTTTAGTTCGTAGTATCGTCGAGTATGCATCTGTAGTTTGGTCACCCTGTTACACCACACATTCTAAATCTATTGAGGCAGTTCAAAGAAAATTTT
>JACEII010000075.1:1045357-1056752 GCA_014332785.1 Antheraea mylitta | reverse complement strand
ATACAAAACGGAAAAATGTATGGAGATGACATATCTGAACGATATATGTATATATCATGTGATTTCACGTTAGTGATTGTCGATAAGCAACTTGGTTAGGCCCCCTGTATATGCATATATAATAATGTTGTGCCTCTGTTTGTAATCCTTTACCATCTAAACGGTTTAATCGATTTTTTTTTTATATCATAGGTGGCACACGAACAAGCGTGTCACCTGATGTTATGTAATCGCCGCCGTCCAGCAGCAACACCAGGAGAGTCGCAAGTGCGTTGCCAGCCTGTGTTTGCGAGAATAGAAGAATTGGGAGAGGAGAGGGGTATAGGGAGGAGATGGGAGAAGAGGGGAGAGTGGAGAAGAGGGGAAGGGAGGGAAGGTGATCCTCCGGCGCTCTCACTGACCGAACAAAACGTAATAATGCAACCACTGTTACTTTACGTCGAACTTCTGTGTATGAGGTGGTAGTACCGGGGCAAGTCGACTCATTAATGTCGAAACCAGTAAACATCTTCAGCGTGGCTCTACCACCTTTTTTTTTCCTTTTCTTTATAATTACATCAGTGTTGCAATTCTCGAGATACAAATTGTTTTTAAATTCCCAACCAATTTTCAGTTTTTCTTGGTTTCTAACATAAAAGCATGTGGTCTCAAGCACACCTCCATTTTATTTTTAAAATTTAAAGATACATGTGTCTTAGTAAATAAATAATGTCGTATTCAAAATTGACCATTTGCTTCTACCGGGTCCGCTATAATAGTCTGGTGAAGCTGTTAAGGTCTTGCTAGGCCAATAGCGTAGGCCTGCTATATGCCAAAAATTATTAAAAATGTTGCGTTTTTATAGAACACAATTACTATGTTAAAACAAATATGGATAATTATACTGCTTATCGTATGGGTAACGTTCAAATATACACTATACGGTTTATAAATTCGCCATGTAAAATATAGTGTTTGTTACTTGTTTGAACTATAGCAGAACCGATTTTGATGAAATTTTCACTGGCAGATACAGAATCATTACAGTTTTTTTTTTATATCAAAGGAGGCAAACGAATTTGTGTGTCACGTGATGTTAAGTCATTACCATCTGGGAAGTCGTAAGTGCGTTGCCAGCCTGTATATGGGAGAGGGGGAGGGTAAGGAAAGGGAAAGAAGAAAAGAGGAAGAGAGGAAAGAGGAAGGGAGGTGGGCCTCAGGCGCTCTCACTGACCGAACGAAACACACCAATGCAAGTACTGTTATTTCATGTCGGTTTTCAATGAGAGGAGTGGTACTACCCCGGACGAGCGGACCCATTCATGCTGAAACCAGTAATAGCTTCAGCGTGGCTGTACCACCTACTAAATTGTTGTCTATACATTTTGTTTAGGTATATTTCATACAAATAGAAAAATGTGTTTGTCTTTAAAGTCTGTTTACGGACGAAAATTTTATGTGACAACGAATCGGACTTATCGGCCAATGGAGTGGAAGAGAGATAGATGCGTCACAAGTCGCTTTGGTATTTTTCCCAGAACGCTTAGGTTTTTTTTCAAAGTGACTACGCTATTGGCCTTGCAAGGCCTTTATAGCTTCACCGGACTATAGCCAGGTCTTAACAACTTCATCGGAATAGACCAAGTTCTTAACAGCTTCACCGGACTACAGCAAGGTCTTAACAGCTTTACCTGACTACAGCAAGGTCTTAACAGCTTTACCTGACTACAGCAAGGTCTTAACAGCTTCACCGGACTACAGCAAGGTCTTAACAGCTTTACCTGACTACAGCAAGGTCTTCACAGCTTTATCGGACTACAACAAGTTCTTAACAGCTTTACCGGACTACAGCAAGGTCTTAACAGCTTTACCGGACTACAGCAAGGTCTTAACAGCTTCACCGGACTACAGCAAGGTCTTAACAGCTTCATCGGCGTACAATTGTTGACAGTTTTTTTTCGAACTGACTACGCTATTGATCCGGCAAGGTCTTTACAGCTTCACTGGACTACCCATTGATGGCAGTAATAACGAAACTTTTGTTATTAAAAGACAGCGACTATATGAAAGCGTGAGCTATCTGTACAGTGACGCCATCTCTTAAAGACAAATTAAATCTTAAGTAATTAAATATAACGCAGAAGTTAGTTTTGCCTCGAACAGGCAGATCTTTAATAATATTTTTTTTTTATTGTAGCACGGCAAAGTGACTGTACTATGCCTGACGGTAAGCACAGTACAATCCAAAAATAATAGCGACCACCGATTGACACACTGTCCATCGCCGGTCGCCACTATCATGCCGGCCTGTAATAAGCTGGATATGCACAGGCTGATCCCGAAACGCGACCCGCAGAAGCGAATCACGATTACGGGCTTTTTCACCATATACATGGTGGTTGCGACCCAGTCGAGCTGTAAAACCCTACCACCCTGCTTGCGCCATTGCCTCGTTCGTTATTTTGCAGGGTGTACCACGTGCAGGTGAGGTTGGCTTGGGTCTTATGATGTTATTCGACACCCCTTACACCCCTCAACTGATTGATGTTTAGTTACCATTTCATTCTATTACATAGTACTTATAAGAGAAGATTTGTTTACGACTCCGCTGATGTTGCTAGTGTCTATGGACGGTGGTTTTGTAGGTGGTAGAGCCACGCTGAAGCTATAACTGGTTTAAGCATGAACAGGTCGGCTCGTCCGGGGTAGAACCATCCTCTCACAGAAAACCGATGTGAATTAACAGTGCTAGCACTGTTGCGTTTCGTTCGGTCAGTGAGAGAGCCGGGGGCCCACCTCCTCCCTCTCCCTTCCCTCCGTTCTCCTCTCCCCTTCTTCCTTCGCAACAAACACAGGCTAACAACGTACTTGCAACTTCTCTGGTGTTGCGGGTGTCTATGGACAGCAGTGATCACTTAACATCAGGTGACCAACCTGTTCTTTTGCCTCCTATGATATAAAAGAAAAATATTTTCTTCGTTAATGCATTCGTACCTTTATATTTATGGTATATACTTAGATCAGAATTAGAATGTCTGTATGTATTTTCGAATTAATTGTCCTTTTAAGATCATAAAGTCATTCGCACGTTATCACATAGTTATAACATTCTTGTCTGTCTACGGATATGAAATATATCTAAATATATATAATTTTTCATTTTGTATGTATGTGACAGATCTCTTCCTAAACGGCTGCACAGATTCTGATTTATTTTGTGTATTCAGATGGACTCAAGAATTGATTCAATTTGACCCGGTATCTGGCGCTGTTATTGACTTTTCTAAACTTTTTTATTACCAAGGCAGAAAAGCATTTGGTAGGCTGGCTAGACTATTGTTATTAATTCGACCGTGAGTTTGTCTGTTAGCTTTCACGCTATACCTATCCAAATGACCATCATAAAATTTTGCGCAGACGTTGCCAGGTGTACAGAAAAGGTTTTTTTTAATTCTATATCATAGGTGGCAAACGAACAGGTGGGTCATCTGATGATAAGTGATCGCCACCATCCATAGACACCAATAACACCAGTGAAGTCGTAAGTGCATTGCTAACTTGTATTGATGGGGAACGGGGGAGGTAGAAGGGGAGAGGGGAGGTGGGCCTCCGACGCTCTTAGTGACCGAACGAAAAAGCACTGTTACTTCACGTGGGTATTTCTGTGTGTCGGATGGACTCCAGTCGAGCCGACCCATTCATTCTTCTAAAAGGGGACGTGTACCTCTCATTACCCCACTCTTGCTTCTCAGGTACGGTTAAAAAGTAACAAATTATTGGTCGCACTGTTCCACATACATTGAACCTAGCGACAAATAGATTAACCAATCAATCGACGTTAATAATAGATAGATGCTCTATATATTCACACAATTAAATGAACATTACATGTTAAAATTAAGAGTAAATCCAATTAGGAACTAAGCAATCAACTGTAACATCGCAGAACAAGGCACCGACAAATTCCAGAAAGTAACTAACCAAATAAGACCACAATGTAGCCGTCTTATCATCATTTACACAGTCACCAATATCCAGAGAATTTTTTTTTTCGAACTGACTACTATATTGACCTAGCAAGGTCTTAACAGCTTCACCGAACTACTAAGGCGAGCGCTTAAGGCACTCAGCCGATTTTATTTGGGCAACTAGCTCAAGGGTGCACGGCACACCTCGGCTTGGCTGTTGCCTGTTACATGCAAACTCGCGACTTATCTTAGCTGACCTAGCTAACTATTCATATATGTTTGAGTTGTTGAGACGCATATGTCTACCAAGCTTACACGCCTCAACAACTCCTCCATATATTTATTATCGGAAACTAACTTATCCAGAGAAATAGATATGCTAATAATCTCACTAACCTGTGTCATTTGTACGGTCACATACCTAAGTCTGATCGCTGTCAATAGCCTTTAAATTAGGACCTTAGTGTGCGCTGTTACACGACACGCCCACACTCGCATCAGCACACATATAAATATAGGATTGTTATGATCGTTTGAATCCTTGGACACTACGGTAACAGGTCTGTGAACTTACAACGCCCCCAGATAAGTAACCCAATTGTTATTTAAGTAATTCTAATAATAGAAAGAGTTAATTTATGTCATGATCTGATTGTTGGTTTTCATTTACAATCTGGGTAAATAATATCGATTGAAGTCGAGCTGGGTCTAGGCTTTAGGCACGCGCACTGCGAGGAATTATTTGGGTTAAAACCTTGTCCCTGGGACCTGCGCCGTTACTTCCGCACACGCCCTTATCACCAATAGAAATATTGATTTGTTGAATTCCAGCAGAGCACGGATATTCCCGGGCTTGTTGCTAACTGCCTCGTAAGTTATATCTTTATAAGTACTATACATGGCTCGTTACATTTCAAAGTGAGCTAAATCCAATTTTACCCCTTTCTTATGTTTTAGGATATTCAAATGTTGAATATGTAAAATATGAAGCTCATAAAAATAATATCCCTTATAAGCCGCAAAATTTGAAGCTCGTTATCGGTGTTATTAAAACTGGAAATCGTGAATAAATCGAACAATAAATCAACAGGTTTGAATTTGTTAAATATGCAAATCCCAGGAACTACTGAACTGATTTGAAAGTTCAGTGTCAGATTTGAAAAATTCTTTCAGATAGCCCATTTATTGAGAAAGGCTGTAGGTTATATATGATCTTTTTTATATCATATAGGAGGCAAACGAACAGGCGGGTCGCCTGATGTTAAGTGATCACCGCCGTCCATAGACACTAGCAACACCAGGGAAGTCACAACTGAGTTGCCATTTTGTGTTTTGGGAGAATGGAGGGAAAGGGGATGGGGAGAGGAGATCGAAGGGGGAAGAGAAGAGGGCTGACCCATTCGTGCTGAAACCAATAACAGTTTCAGCTTAGCTCTACCACCTACCAAGATCATGCTAAGATCAATAGGAACGAAGCACAAATGTTTCAAATTTTTTTTCCTTTTGAGAGCTTCCGCTGCATGTGAATGTTGATTCAAAGCAACTATTCCACGCAGACTAAGTCGCGGGCAGAAGCTAGTTATCGATAACTGAAATTCATATATTTCATTAGCTTTTCCTAGCGAATTCGCTCGCGTTAATATTGACTTTGAAAATAAAATACAGCCTCCCTTACTCGCTAATATTGTAGCTTTCTATAGGTGAAAATATTTTCAAAATCGATTGTGTTTTTTTTATTTATCCATTTCAAACAAAAAGACATAGGTTTTATAATAGTAGTATAGATACGTATGTTGCATGTTAATTATATGAATTGTAACTGGCATGGCAATTTAGTTATGACCTACGGTATAATACAAATGAGAGTATGCAAAAACTCCATATTCCAGCTCACAAAATCTTAACATGGTTTAACAATGCTACATAATTCTATGGAGTTAATTTAGAATAATTACCATAATTACACAATAAACACGCGTTATGCAATACTTGTTTATTTTATAGCAATATACCATGATATATAGTTCAGTACTTTCACTAAGTTATTACAATAAAGAACAGTATGTAAATGGTACAGAGTGGAGAAGATAGCCACTTGCCACGTACGTTCCTAACCAACTCAAATTAAACTGACAACATGTCTGAAAGCAGACTTGTGTTAATTTTGCTAATGGTTACATTGAAAAACTTTGTGTATCAGATTTTACTACCAGACTGTCTTCAAATTAAATTTTAAAGTGGACATTAGTTAGCGGAAATGCACCGCTCGCAATTGGCTGCTTTTGTATCTCAAATCCATTGCACGTGTTTCGATACAAGCAGGTGAGTCAACATCAACTCGTAGCTGCTCTGACACTGCTCTGTAAAACACGTGCAATTGATTTGTGACATGGTAGCGGTCAATCAATTCCAGATGGAAGTGCAAAGTAACGTCTATTGCAATATTTAATGATGGATTTTCGCAAAGTAGCGCCTTTACCAATCAAATATCTTGAATTTGATATTCCGTAGCGCAGGTAATATTAAAAATACTTTCCCAGCTTATTTTTGAACACTACAGTACAGTAGTACGTACTACGGAAGTATCTCTCTCTCTCTCTCTTGGGATCCTATGTCCCCAAATTGTCGAGGCAGAGGGCAGACACAATGCTTCTCCATCTCGATCTGTCGATGGCTTGACGCTTCACCTCACTCCAAGTAAGCCCAATCTTCGTGGATTCCGCGAGCACAGATCTTTGCCGAGTTTGTCTAGGTCGACCACGCTTCCGCCTGCTCTGCGGATTCCAGTCCAATGCCAGATTAGGGATATGGCTGTTGTCCCTTCGCAAAGTGTGGCCGATCCAGGTCCATTTAAGTATAGTCAGGTCCAGTAAGTATAGTACTACAGAATAATACTGAACAACCAAAGAATGGTTAATAACCAATCAGCTGTCATTAATGTCCTGGGAGCTTGCAAGTGCGAGATACTTAATAGACCGACTATAACAGCTTTATGACCAAAGAGATAGTAATCGGCACCTAGTAGAGTACAAATTGTTATCAACCCGCCTAATCATGAAACGCCTATACTATACATATATTACTGTGCCACTATGGTTGGAAATCTAATGTATAGAGATTGGAGGTCTTGATCCTGCTGCGTATACATTTATGTACAATTTAAGAGCGGATAGATAAAAGAGTCAATGCTTTGAATACAGCCAAATATTAACAAAAGTTGTGAGAAAACAGGTCATACAAATCGTGACTTGACCTGAAGAATGTTAAATCGATAAGGACAGGTCCAACATTTTTTTTTTGGATCTTGTTCATTAACACATTTAAGTTGGTAATGATATCGGCTGATAGTGAAGGAAGACATCATGAGGAAATCTCAACTTCTTCGTACTTCTAGAACCATCACTTTCACACACACATTCCACACATCACATCACACTCATTATTAGGTGGTAGAGCTACGCTGAAGCTATTATTGGTTTCAGCATGAATGGGTCGGCTCGCCCGGGGTAGCACCACCCTCTCACAGAAAACCGACGTGAAGTAACAGTGCTTGCATTGCTCCCCTCCCATCTCCCTTCCCCTCTCTCTTTCTCTCCATTCCCCCAAGCACGGACTGACAACGCACTTTCGACGGCGGTGATCGCTTAACAACAAGTGACCCGCATGTTCGTTTGCCTCCTATATGATATAAAAAAAAATCACGTTCTATATAAATACAAAAGACTGGGTAACTAAGTTAAATTACATGAATAGGGCAATTTACAGTTTTCTACCAGACGGCCCATCTAATGGTAAATGGTTACCGTCACCTATGGCGACCTGCATCATCAAAAGGTATTATTGCGTTGCAGACGTTGAAGAGTGTGTTTCAATCCTTTTAAAACTTCTAGTCCGGTGAAGTTGTTAAGACCTTGCTGAGTCAATAGCCTAGTCAGATCGAAAAAAAAAATTAGTCCCTTTTTGAAAAGGCCCGTGTCATAACTCTGGGGGAATACTGTACCAGTTAACCTATTCCACGACGTCAGCGTACTCATAATCAAGGTACCTACAATATAACGTATAGTATACTGATAGTTAATCTAACTCATACATATAAGTCAATATTGAAACCAAGAAACTAACAACTATCGTTATTGCATATCGACTTCTCCTATTGTTGTATAAAGCTTGCGATACCCGAGCCATTATAACGAATCGATTGACACCTTATTCATTAAAATCCGATGAATAATTTAGGAGCAACGGAGGAACATACATAAGTACAAACATACATAGCCTGCTAGAATCATAACCCTTTATTTTGCCTTCGCCGTAGTCGGGTAAAAGAAGGAAAATTTAAAAAGAGGCTATAAAATCATAATATAATAAAATGGTTGAATATCGTAATGTTTGTTTTAAATAAAATCATTTTAATAATTAATAAAGAATGCCTAATTCAATTGACACGCAACACGCAACCCCAGATACAGTAATATGAAGGTCATTCAGCGATCCGGGCCCAGTACGGAGCCTTGAGGAACTCTCGGCGGAGAGAAAAAAACATCAAATAAAATCGAGACTTGCTTTTATCAATTATTCTCGAGCCGGTTCCATGTTTTCAAGTTAAGTCTGGTGAGAGATAACACTACTTTCAATCTTATACGGTCGTGTTTAAAGTGTGAAATTGCGTAGGAAGCTTTGTCAAAGGCCTTGGGTAAGACAAAAGTGGGGTGTGGCAACATTACGCTGTTGCTGAGTGCGTCGATACGAAAGCGCTTTTAATAGCTTCGTATAATATTTGTTCGGTATACTTTTCGATACTGTTTCGAACACGTTCGAGAATTCCTTTTGATGAATTATTGAGGAATGAAATATCATTGTTTTTTTTTAATTACACGGCGTCTAGTACAAAGTACAATATCAGTTAATACAAAACTTGTTCCGAATACGTCTCTATAATTTACTTGTATTTGAATTAAAACTGCTCTGTATGCTAATAAAATTATTAGGAATAAAACCGTTTCAGACGACCAGCCAGTGTTTAACTATAAATCATAATTATCTAATTTAATATTTTTATAATCGTTACAAGAGTTAACAGGTTTTATAAATGGATTACGTACATTTATCATACACCGGGGCCAAGTCCGATCATTCTTTTACTGAAAATGATAAACATAAATAACATATCCACAATTTGTGTAGTTACATTTAAAAATGAGTTAAATTCCATTTCAATCTTTACTAAAATAACGAGGTAAAGTTTGTGACGTTCTTGTGAACTCTTTCAGTTTTATAAAGCTCATTTATTGAGGAAGGTTATAGGCTAAATATCATCACGCTAGAACCAATAGGAGCGGAGCACTAATTGAGAACATTTGAAAGTCGTTTTTTTGTCCTGTCGAGAGCTTCTGCTGCATACTAACGTTATGCCAAAGTAACCATATCACGCGAATGAAGTCGCGGGCAGAGGCTAGTTTACAATATTTAAGTAATCTCCAAACACTTTCTAATAATTACCCATTTAATTATAGTAATAAATCTTTATCTATGAGGATTCCTTGTCGACATAGTAAAAAATAAATTACCTGATGTATTTATTTGAACACTGGATAACGTTTGATGAGTTTTGACTATTGGCATCAATGATCACGCTTTTTCAATTTAAACCTGAAATCAAATGTTTTGGGTCAGATAAGCCTTATATATCTATATTTCATATGTAATTTATTAATTTAGCTAAGGTTACAAAATACATGTTTGTGTTCGTGAGACAGACATACTGGTACACAGCTTAACCAGTTTCGCTTAGTAAGATTTGCGTTGTTGCCTTCAAGGCAACAGCCCAAGCCGAGAAATGACCACTTTGACAGTGTTATTTCGGAAAAGCCACGAATCATCCCAGCCCGTTAGTGGTATCTGCCGCGAACTATGAACCCGTACCCAACGCTGCGCAGCATAGAAGACGACTGCGACACATTTTTACCGAATCTCCTGATTCAATCACGTCAGCGAACGATCAGTACCAGCCTGTCTCTTCAAACAGAGCGTGTTCACGCCCACACCCGCGTAACCACAGATCACGCCGCCGTGGTCTGGGGGTAAATTTCGATCCCGCGGACCAAATTAGAGCCCCCTCGGCAGCAGCTCAAGCCTAGGTCCGTGCCCTCGGCGTGGAGCCCTTGAGTACGCTGCTCACGAGATACAGTGACACAATTTTTTTTTAACTGTTTGTGCTATTGGCCTTACAAGGACTTTACAGCTTCACCGAACTACAGCGTTTATTGCCAAGCGGTTGAGCGTTATAAGCGCATGCCCATTAGTCCGTTGTATCTATGAAGGGTCGTCAGTCATTCTCGGTAGGTTAGTCTAGAGAAAAAAGAGTATTCCAAAAATATATTACTAGCATACCCGGGTAGGAAAATAGGAAAACATTACGCCATAATAAATTAATAAAATCTGAGCTATACTGAGGTTGAACCTTTGAGATTGTTTATTTTCTTTACTTGAAAACTTTAACAAAACATTTTAAATATCTTTAGATGGTAGAGCCACGCAGAAGCTATAACTAACTGTTTTAGCATGGATGGGTCGGCTGCCTGGGGTAGTACCACCCGATCCACAAAAAGTTAAGTAACAGCGCTTGCATTGCTGCGGTTCGTTTAGTGAGAGTGCTGGTAGCCTACCTTCCCCTTCCCCTTTTCATATCATTTCCCCTTCCTCTTCGTAATCTCCTCTCCCCCCTCCCCCATACACAGGCTAGCAACGCACTTGCGACCACCCTGGTGTTGCTAGTGTCTATGGACGGTGGTGATTACTTAAAATCAGATGATCCACCTGTTCGTTTGCCTCCTTTAATAAAAAAAAATGTCTAACAATAACTTAGAACCAAGAGTAGTTGGTGAGATCTTGGAATGTTATGTAGTGGAATTTATGTTTTATTCATAATCTTGTGTTAATTGATTCTATATTTTGAAAATTTGGTGTTGTTTTGCGTAATATAATTCTGTTATTGTGCATAAGTGTAGTAAATGGAAAATAATACCACGGAGCATGAATTCTGAGATGCCATAAACACACACACACAAAATCATGCGGTCGTCACCATGTTGTTAAACATTGAAATGATCACAATATACTTGTAATAATTCTACCTAGTTCACGATAGTAGTAACCATTTTTTTTATATCATACGAGGTAAACGAACAAACGGATCACCTGGTTTTAAGTGATCACCGACGTCCATAGACATTAACAACACCAGGGGAGTCGAAATTGCGTTGCCATTCTCTGTTTGAGGGAATAGTGGAAGGGGGAGAGAAGGGAGGGGAGATGGGTCTCCGGCGCCCTCATTGACCGAATGAAATACAAGCACTACTACTTCACGTCGGTTTTCTGTGGATCGGGTGGTACTACCCCGGGCGAGCTAATTCATGCTGAAACCTGTAATAGCTTCAGCGTGGCTCTAC
>JACEII010000075.1:1019614-1035316 GCA_014332785.1 Antheraea mylitta | reverse complement strand
ATCGTAATTAAGCCAAATCATACATCACACCATAAAAAACATGTTGTACCGACCCTACTGAGATGGGATAAAGGTAAGAAGAAGATAGCAGAAATATATAGTGATACAACAAAATAATCCCAAGGAGGGTTGATGACAGGCAGGCGACTGATCGTAATTAAGTCAAATCATACATCACAACATAAAAAACATGTTGTACTGACCCTACTGAGATGGGATAAGGGTAAGAAGAAGATAGCAGAAATATATAGTGATACAACAAAATAATCCCAAGGATTCCCAAAGGAGTCCCAATTCATTTTTAGAAATGTCGGTCTGTCTATCGGTTCGTTTGGGCACGCATCACTGCTAAGGTGCTTCTTTTACGTAAAATCTGAAGTCACGCTGAAGTTTTTTTTTTTTAACTTTATATTTGGCAATCAATCTTTCAGATTATAGCTGCCATTGTTATGTAGTCAATAATATTACAAGCGTCGTGCAATCACTTCAATATTAAGCGTCATATGAGTAAATATTTTATGGTATGTATGGTGGATCGCTTGTTAGAACTTTCCAGGGAGTTTTTGAAGCATCTCAGAATTTCATGCATTTTCCATTAACTTCACTCATGCACAATAATCAAAATATAAAACGTAAATTGCCACCAATACTAAGTACAAGATATAGAGTCAGATAACACAAGATTATGGATAAAACATATAATAGCCACCACATGGCAAAGTCCCGCCAAAAAATCTTAGAACGGAAGTTGTATATGAGATCTCAAACGTCAAAAAAGACATGATATTTTTGTCTAATTACGTATCCATACTAATATTATAAAGCTGAAGGGTTTGTTTGTTTGGTTGATCTCAGGTACCACTGGTCCGATTTGAAAAAGATTTCAGTGTTAGATAGCTCATTTATCGACGAAATCTATAGGCTAATATTATCACGCTAAGACCGGTAGCAGAGGAGCACCAACGAAAAATCTTTCAAAATCGTTTTTTTTTCCTTTTGACGTCTTCCGCTGCGTGTTGGCTCAAAGTAAATATTCCGCGCAGACGAAGTAGTCGCGGGCAGAAGCTAGTCTAACAATAAAATTAGATAATTTGTACTTTTTTATTGGCGGTAGAGTCACGCTGAAGCTATGGCTTTAGCATGGGTCGGCTCGCCCTGGATACTATCATCCTCTCACAGAAAACCAATGTGAAGTAACAGTGCTTGCATTGTTGCGTTTAGTTTGGTTAGTTAGAGCGCCGGAAGGTCACCTCTCCTCAGCTTTCTCCCTCCTCTAAAAACACTGGCTAGTAATGCACTTGCGACTCAGCTGATGTTGCAATTATCTATGGATGGTAGTGATCACTTAACATCAGGTGACCCACCTGTTCGTTTGCCTCCTATGATATAAAATAAAACTTTTGGTAAATATGGTGACTCTGTGGAGTGTGGAGGCAGACCAGACACCCTTAGGTCGGTCGGCACACGGAAGTCGAGGCCGGGCGGTCAACGAACCCGCTGGCTCGCTATAAGCTTTACCGACCTCGCCGTTCGAGGCGTGTCCTCACTGACAGCGGAACTCATTAGATTAATATAATTAATTTTTCCGCACCAACTGACCCGGCCAAGCGTTATTATGGCTCAGTTATAATATCATTACATACTCATAAGAATTCATAATTGTTGTTGATAATATGAACAATAAACATCACTTAACGATAAATTATTTTTTGATGTGAAACAGCTATAGGCGAGGGTAAACCTGATTATTGGCGTGGCGATACCGGCTGTGTATATGAGATATGGCGATGCTATGTCATGCCCAGGCGATGCGATGTCATGCCCAGGCGACTGTGTGCAATCTTTCTTGCCGCACTGAGATTGCATACCTTTATTGTATACAGTGTTGTTTACTACGTTTCACTCTTGCCACGCGTCCCGTGACGGCTCAATTTTTTTAATATAAAAATGCCTTTTTGTTACTTAAATACAAAATTTAGACACATGCTGTTATAGACTTTTTGTAGGCATTATTAAACTCTATAACTTTACAACTCAATCATATATCTCCCATCGTTAAGGCAGCGTTCGTTTGACCATTTTTTCTCCAACTTTTCAAATCTGACTACCACAAAAAAGTCTTCTCATTTTTCGGATTAATATTTAGCCTATGATACTTATAAATAACCTGGATTTCTGTTGGTAAAAGAATTTTCAAAACCATTCTCATAGATCCAGATATTACCCCCTACAACGTCACAAACTCACAAACCTTACCTCTTTATGATATTAGTATAGATATAAATATTACTTATAATTCGTCGCTAAAACTCTGACCACGACCTAAGCAGACACTCGCTTACATCGACAAGCGCAAATCCTTCTCTTTCCTTACCGCACATTTATAAGTCCTGTCTCTTTCACTCACGCTTTAAATCTGAAAAAGCTAAATTCACCAATTTAAATACGTTTTTAGTATCTCTAACAAAATCCGTGGCACACTGCACTTTAATTCTAGTAATTTTATTACGGTTCTTAGGTTTTTAATGATTTATTTTATCTCCATAGTAATTAATTGCCGCCCGTCAGAGTTCAATTGTCAATAAAATCCAAAGCATAAGTAGTCTTTAACCGTTTACGAACAATTCGACATCATATGGTCACAGTCCTTTTCACCTGATTGAGCCTTAAATAAATTCAGTTCTCATCTACACCAGTGTTACCCAACGTGGGTTCCACGCCCCACAGAAGATTTTATTTGGAGGGGGGGGGGGGCTGGGGCGATTTAAAAATAGACTCTACACAAACTTAACCCCGCTTTGGGTTATTTAAATGCAATGTTAGGTATCGCTGACAAATTTAACAAAAAAGGCAGATTCTTAAAAAAATGCTGTAAAAAATTATTAGGTACTAGCTGTACCCGTAGCTCCGCACGCGTTTTTTTTAATTGTATTAAAGAATTATAAAATTGTGAGACTATGTACAATTACAGAAATGCTCTTTAAAAACAATTGTAAGTGCGAAACAGTAATATGTAATGTGTACATTAGTTATATATATACAAACAGTGTGCCGATTGAGGTTTGTCATCAGCATCTTATTTGGAAACTTACCCCATCATATAACTACCTTTATGGTCTAAGATCTTATTAGGAAGACCTCGTCTATCTTCAAAGTTATTAATAATTATAATGACGAATTGTAATCAATAAGTTGATAATTATGTCTCTAATTAAAAATAAAGAATGAGTTGAAATCTTGCTAAATTTCATACAGATAAAGTCGCGGTTAACAGCTAGTCTAAAATAGAATAACTATACTTACTTTTTATAAGGTTCGCCGTCTACCAGTGAAAGTCCCGTAAAAGTCGGTCTAACCGTTTTGGGGATGGTAATGCGGGTGAAGCCACGGTTAATAGCAAGTATAAATTAAAATTGCTTGAATTACTTTTTATAAAGTCAGCTATCGGCTAATGAAAGTTTTGTGAAGATCGATTTAACCGTTTTGGAGATAGTACTGCGGGTGAAGCCACGGTTAACAGCTAGTATAAATTAAAATTACTTGAATTACTTTTTATAAATTCAGCTATCTACAAATATAGTTTCTTGAATATCGGTCAAACCGATTTAGAGATAGTACTGTGGGCAAAGCCACGGTTAACAGCTAGTATAAATTAAAATTACTTGAATTACTTTTTATAAATTCAGCTATCTACCAATATAGTTTCTTGAATATCGGTCAAACCGATTTAGAGATAGTACTGTGGGCAAAGCCACAGTTAACAGCTAGTCTAAATTAAAATACACTAAATTACTTTTTATGAAATCGGCTATCTGTTGGTTAAAGTTTTGTGAAAATCGGTTCATCCGTTTTGGAGATAGCATTGCAGACAAAACCGCGGTTAAAACTTAGTCTAATTTAGAGTAGCCTATATTACCCGCTGTAATTTCAGCTATCTGCCAATGAAATTTCCGTCAAAATCCAGCCGTTTCGGAGATTACCCGGAACAAACAGACAGACAGACAGACCGACAAAAATTTTAAAAATTACATTTTTGTTATCAGTAGCGTGTATACGTTCATACCCAATCAGTGAAAAATTTTTTATTTCGCTGTTACATACAGACACTTCATTTTTATTATATGTATTGATAATTTCGTTTGACGTTACCAACATGTAAACTGGGTAATAAGAGTCGTCAAGTAAGTTTTTCATTATATGTTTTGATATTTTACTTACTATGTTTTGATAACAATTTTAAAGTGATTTCTTCCTAAAACTTATCATTTAGAATACCTAATTCTTAATAGAACAAAATAATTTTTACAGGTTAAAATTTTTTTTTCTCGAACTGACTACGCTATTGACCTAGCAAGGTCTTAACAGCTTCACCGGACTACGTTAAAAATTATATATGATTTGGGAGTGGGTTATTAGTATTTTAGAAACGTTAAGTTGGGGCATGGCCTAAAAAGTTAGGGAAACACTGATCTATATTATAAAGTGGTAAAGCTTGCGAGTTTGTGACTTTGTAGGGGGTAATCTCAGGAACTACTAGTCCGATTTGAAAAAATCTTTCAGTGTAATATAGCTTATTTATCGCGAAATGTTATGAGATATATATCATCACGCTAAAACTAATAAGAACGGACCACTAATGAAGAATGTTTGAAAATCGGGGTTTATTTTCGTCTTGAAAGCTTCCGCTGCGCATTAGCGTTAGCCCAATGTAACTATTCTACGCAGACGAAGTCGCGGGCAGAGGCTTATAATTATATACTTCTTTATAGAGTTTATTAATTCATCAAAAAAAAGTATACCTAATTATTACTCTCCATAAAGGCATTTTTTGTATCTACACCCTATCACAGCTGTTCATAAGAGACCATGTCCCAGAATAGCTTCACACATAAATATCTATCTGTTATTAAATCAAACATTGTCGGCACTCAGGAATTCATAGCGTTTGGCACAAACACAAAAATTCAATGGTATTAAAAAATTAGCTTTTCTCTATTATCAACAGTTTCTGCTAATGTGTTTTTGTTATCAGAATGAGCTACGATAATCCATTACTTTGGTAATCTTTTTTATATCATACTAGCCTCTGCTCCCAAATTCGTTCGCGTGGAATAGTTACTTTGGGCTAACGCTAACACGCAGCGGAAGCTCTAAAGAGGAAAAAAAAAAACGATTTTGAAACATTCTTCATTGGTGCTCCGCTCCTATTGGTATTAGCGTGATGATATATAGCTTATAACCTTCCTCGATAAATGACCCATATAACACCGTCAAGAAAACCCATCTTAGTTATCTTTTCATGATACATATTTTTACAAACATAGATAGCTAGCTACATTCGTTTTTGGTAGATGCACAGAGAGGGGAGTCATTTCCAGACGTCACAATCATTCATATATTGATCCACCCTATAATAGCCTTTAGATATTAAAACCCGCTTGACATGGTGCTTGAACTCGCTATCCGACAAATTGGTAACTCAGTGACTTTGTTATACAACCTAACATTACTGCCTAAAAAAACTGTAACTGCTCTTAATGAGCTTACAAATGGTAGAGCTATGAAGCTATTACTGGTTTTACCATGAATGGGTCTGCTCGTCCGGGGTAGTACCACCCTCTCACAGAAACACCCACGTCAAGCAACAGTGCTTGCATTGTTGCAATTCGTTCGGTCTATAAGCGTGCCGCTGGGTAACCTTCTTCCTTCTCTCCCTCCCCCCTTCCTTACCGACCCAGGCTGGCAACGCACTTGCGGCCCCCCCGGTTGTTGCTAGTGTCTATGTACGGTGATGATCACTTAGCACCAGGTGACCTACGTGTTCGTTTGCCTGTTATGATATAAAAGAAAGCTTCAAACATGGAAATGTTATATAATAGAAAGGCTAAAGGATTGCAAAAGGATATCTAAATATGACAACAATAACAGAGAAAGATCATAAAGGAAGGGATGGTATAGAGGAGAGTTAGCAAGCAAATGATAGTTAGAGTGAAATGTATGGATGAGCTCAAAGTAAATCGATATAATCATTCAGTATAACGATATTACAATACTTGCTGACGTCACGATACGAGATAAGATTCGGCTATACCCACAGAGCGAATTATAAGCTTATCAATATGCCGATGTGCCAAACCATCGGCCTTGTATCCAATTACCGAAAGATACAGTGACATGTATATCTTCTATACATATTATAAGTATGTAAATCTAACGTGTCTTTTTACTAGATTTTTACTTTTCAGATTTTGTTAAAAAAATGGTCTACCGGTGGTGGAGGGGTTTATAATCTTTTCATTACCAGCTGAACCTAGGAAAGAAGGTGCGGGGCTCTGACCCTCCATTGCACGGGTTCAGAAGGCTGGGAGGCACTCTTGCAACCGGACTGCCTCAGCAGAGTGCGGCGTGGGAAACACCTGCCGCCGGGGGTGTAGCGGAGCTTGCTTAAGCAACCCCAAGACATTCCCATAGTGCGGCGTAGATTGTCATGGAGTTTTAGCCGGTTAGAGTAGCCGAAAGGCGCCACCACGTGCATGCTTAGCACATAGGTGTTGAGTCGGCTTAAATGCAGGTTCTCCCCCGAGAGCCTGGCAGTTCATGATGGATTTTTCTTTACGTCTTGGAATAAGAAATAAAAAACATTTTTAGAAATTTCTCTGTCTGTATCAACACGCATCACTGCTAAAATTCTGCGTTCACTATAAAACCTCAACCAAGTTTACTATAAATAATAAAGCATATTCTCAAGAATAATTTAGTCTTGGTTTCATTAAAATCGGTCCACTCTATCAAAAGTTATTGTAATTTTAATTATGACGCGACTTAAGTACGAGAGAAAAGTAGATAAGTAAATGGACTTAATACATTTAGACGATTTTATTATTCACCGTTTTTTTACATGAGACTCCACGCGAACGGGGTCGTTGGCACAGTTGGTTGTTAGGATATATAATCGACCTCGTACTGATATTACCGCTGTACCACGCCTTAGGTATGTGCGGGGTGAAGGGGAGTGGGAAAGAAAGAGTATGAGATCCTTGGTTTCAGGCAGATCTTACGATATCAAAGCACAATTTTTTTGATGCTGTATATTTACGAGTACAATTATATCCCGTGTCTGTTTTTCGTCCAATATGATTTTAGATATGAAAGAGACGATCGAGAGAAAATTACATGTGGCAGAGATGCGAATGTTAAGGTGGATTTGTGGTGGACTAGAATGTATAAGATTAAGAATGAGTATATCAGAAGAAGTTTGAAAATAGCACCAGTGACAGAGAAGCTGAGGAGTAATAGATTAGCATGGTATGGGCATGTCATGAGGAGAGATGAAAACCATGAGACTAGAAAAGTGTTGAGTATGATGTTGCATGGATATAGGAGTACAGGAAGACCGAAGATTTGGATGGATTGTGTGAGAAATTATATGTCCGTAAAAGGTGTGAATACTGAGATGACATTTGATAGGTGAGAGTGGAAAAAGAAAACATATTATGCCGACCCTACTTAGGTGGGATAAGGGTAATAATGATAATGATTTTTAGATACCTACCGTGTTATGAATCTTTCTTGTTGTTCTTGTTGTTGTTATGAATCTTGGAAGTATTAAATCTTTGTAGGCATTTGCTGCACGAAAAAGTGACTGACAATTCCAACCAAACGCAACACTGTGTGTCAAGGGGTTTTTAATTTCATTAAAAATATTGTGAGGAATTCTGAACCTAGCGAATTTTCTTGTAGTTACCAATATATGTGGGAAAACAGACAACTGTGGATTTCTCAGAGTTTGAAAACGAAAATACGTCGTGAACTGGCGTGCTAACTATGCCTATACCTTCCTTCGGGAAGAGGACTGACCCTGCAGCGCATCTCTTACAGGCTGATGATAAGGATTTTTTTATATATCTTACGAGGCAAATGAACAAATGGGTCACCTGATGTTAAGTGATCACCACCGCCCATAGACACTAGCAACAACAGGAGAGTCGCAAATGCGTTGCCTGCCTGTAGGGGGAGAGAGGAAGTGAAGAAGGTAGGGAAAAGGGAGGGTAGGTGGGTCTCCGGGTAGGATAGGAGGATAAAGTGTTATTTTGGTTGTGCTTTATCTATACTAATATTATAAAGAGATAAAGTTTGTGAGTTTGTGACGTGACGTTGTAGGGGGTAATGTCAGGAACTACTGGTCCGATTTAAAATTTTTTTTTCAAATTTATATAGCTCATTTATCGAGGATGGCTATATCATCACACTTAGACTAATAGGACCGGAGCACCAATGAAGAATGTTTCAAAATCGGGGTTTTTTCCTCTTCAGATCTTCCGCTGCGCGTTAGCGTTAGCCCATTGTAATCATTCCACGCGAACGAAGTCGCGGGCAGAGGCTAGTGATTTTATATAAAAATAATTTTGATTACTGACATTCTAAGAATCCTACCATCTCAATTATTTAGCTGTAGGTATCCCGATTATTCTAGGATTTTATGTGCAAAATTCTTATCGCTATACTAAATTCAGCGACCTTGTATTATCGACAGATACGCGACACGGTTATATCGACCGATAGTGTCGGGTCATATCTGAGTTATCGATTCTGATTAAACTTTGCCGGGGCCGGAGAAAGGTATACTTTCTTTTAAATTGCATATAAATACTTCTTTGTGGAATGGAACGCAAATTATTGTAACTAATTATTACCTCAATAATTCTTCGTTAATATTTCCAATAGTAGATAACAAAAGCGCACCTACATATAAATTACGTTTTTTTTTTTCAAACTGACTACGCTATTGACCCAGCAAGGTCTTAACAGCTTTACCGGATTACTAAGGCGAGCGCTTAAGGCACTCAGCCGATTCTATTTGGGCAACTAGCTCAAGGGTGCACGGCACACCTCGACTTGGGCTGTTGCCTGATACGTGCAATTCGCAATCTATCTGAGCTGGCCTAAGCTAACTATTCATACATATATGAGTTGTTGGAGCATATATGTTTACCAAGCATACATATCTCAACAACTCTTATATATATTTCGTATCGGATAATTTTCCAAACTATTTTTTTTTTTTTTTTTTTTTTTTTTTTTTTTATTATTGTAGCACGACAAAGTGACTGCACTATACCTGATGGTAAGCATAGTACAATCCAAAAACAGTGGCGACCACCGAGAGACAGATCATCCATCGTCGGTCGCCGCTGTCATGCCGGCCATAATGACGAAAGTCACCTGGTACTGGATATGCACAGGCTGATCCCGAAACGCAACGCGCAAAAGCGAGTCACTATGACGGGCTTTTTCGCCATGTACATGGTGGTTGCGACCCAGTCGGGCTGTAAAACCCTACCACCCCGCTATCGCCATTTCCTCGTTCGTTGATCAGCAGGGTGCACCACGTGCAGGTGAGGTTGGCTTGGGTGTCTCAAGTCTTAAGATCTTACTCGACACCCCTTACACCCCATATTTCAGTTCGATAAGGGAAAGAAACAAAACCCTTCCACTTTCATGTGTAAGCGTGTAACTATGCGAGCACGCGTGTGGGGGTGATATGTGTACTGTTGTTGCAGTGATGTAAGATTTTGTGTCACTGTATCGCGTGAGCAGCGTACTCAAGGACTCCACGCCGAGGGAACGGACCTAGGCTTGAGCCGCTGCCGATGGGGGCCTAATCTGGTGTATAAATCATGCTTAATACGATCGTGGATGGCTTCATTTTAAATTGTGTTTTACACAACATCTGTTATTTTTTTATATTATACTAGCTGGCCGGGCGAACGTTGTACCGCCTTGATAATAAAGAGAATTCTAGAGTCAACCGCAGTGCCACCTACCGGGTCCAATTGTAAATCTAAACCGTTCTCGGATCTAATGGAACACGCACACAAAAGTTTCATCAAAATAGGTCTAGCGGTTTAAGAGGAGTTCAGTGACATATACACGTACAGAAGAAATTTATATATGAAGATAGGAGTCAGACGAATAGATGGGTCATCTGATGTTAAGCGATCACCGCCGTCCATAGACAGTAGCAACACCAGGGGAGTCGCAAGTGCGTTGCCAGTCTGTGTTTTGGGGGAATGGGGGGAAAAGGGATATGGAGAGAAGAGGGAATAGGAAGGAGGAAGGGAGAAGAATGGAGATGGGCCTTTGGCGTTCTCCTTGACCAAACGAAACGCAACAATACAAACACTATTACTTCACGTGGGTGTTTCCGTGTGACGGGTAGTAGTACCGGGTGTGAGCCGACATATTCATGCCGAAACCATTTATAGCCTCAGCGTGGCTATACCACCTATTAAATAATTCGTCATGCACACACGTGACACAAACTACATCATAACGAAAAATTGCTTTAACAGTCAGTATATATAAACGTCCTGTCATCTATACATATAATAATACATATAACAACATATACATATAACAGCTTCACCGAACTACTAGCGCTTAAGGCACTCAGCCGATTTTATTTCGGCAATTAGCTCAAGAGTGCACGGCACACCTCGGCTTGGCTGTTGCCTGTTATATGCAAACTCGCGACCTATCTTAGCTAACCTAGCTAACTATTCATATACGTTTGAGGTGTTGAGACGCATATGTGTACCAAGCATACACGCCCCAACAACCCCTTCATATATTTTTATCGGAAAATTAGAGTTTTTTTCATTTCGATAAGGAAAAAAAATAAAACCCTTCCACTTCCATGTGTAAGCGTGTGGCGTGCACGTGTGTGGGGATGATCGTGTAGTGTTGTAGCAGTGATGTAAATTTTTATGTCACTGTATCGCGCGAGCAGCGCACTCAAGGGCTCCACACCGAGGAAACGGACCTAGGCTTGAGTCGCTGCCGAGGGGGGCCTAATCTGGTGTGCGGGAGCGAAATTTACCCCCAGACCACGGCGGCGTGATCTGTGGTTACGCGGGCGTGGGCGTGAACACGCTCTGTTTGGAGAGACAAGTTGGTACTGATCGTTCGCTGCCGTTAATTCGTCGGAAGGGTCGGTAAAAATATGTCGCGGGCGTCTTTTGTAGCGAGCAGCGTTAGTTACGGTTTCGTATTTTGCAGCGGATACCACTAACGGACTGGGATGATTCGCGGCTTTTTCGAAGTAACTATTAGTAAGGGATTTAATGTACGCCCAGATAGAAGGCATCTCCAGATCCTTGTGTAGATCCTTATTCCGGACGTACCATTAGGCACCAGTAACTTTACGTAGAACGCGGTTCTAGAGAACCTGTAACTTTTGAAAATTATCTTTCGGCGAGCCGACCCATTCATGCTAAAGTCAGTAGTAGTTTGAGCGTGAATCTATCACCTGAGAGTGCTAGTTTATAATAATCTGTTTTTGAACGCCCTCATACGTTGTACCGTATCAAAATCTCAAATTATAACGTACAAGTACGGTATATTCGGGAAAGTGTTAAATGATTATATACAAAATTATTTTAATCAATTAATACTTAGGTATTTACATTGCTATATATACAGATTACACTTTTCAAATATTGATTATATAATCGTAAGATTAAAGAATACAATTTGAATACTGAGTAATATTGGATCAGTACAATAAAACTGGAAAGACCATAAATGTTGCTATCTCAAACAATTAAATTTATAAATAAATAAAAAAAATGTTAATTAAGCACATTTTTTGTTGTAAAAATTTATCAAAATCAAAGACGAATACAATTTGACAAAAATCATTTAAAAGGCTAACACACTAAGGCAGTTAAAAGTAAAGCATATCGAAAAGTATACGAGACTTAAAAAAAAATAACGTGAAACATTTGTACAAACAACAATATGTATATACACACGTATACCTACTTGGGAACGGTCAAAATAAGTACAAGACAAATTTAACTCGATTGGTCGATAGAAATAGTTAAAAAACACACACGGCCCTTTTCCAACCGGTCCTATTTACTATCCTAGAGCGGGCCGGATGTGATAAAATGTGTTGTATATTGTGTACGACCGTACGTCTGTGAGTTGTGTGCCCGTGCCTCGGTCCCCCACTAGAAAAAAAAAACGGTGCGGCCAATCAGAGCGTTCCGTTGCACATTTCGGACGGCGCGAATTTGATTTATTTTTGACAGACTACGATTTTTAGAAAGGGTCTATTTTTTTTATTGTATCAGTCTATGCGGCAAAGGTAATTAATTGCGTTTTGTATTTACGACGGCTTGTAATGATTCTACATTTTCATTTTAAATATATTGCTTTGCTATTGTTTCATAATCTGTAATAGTGTTTTCGATTTTAAATGATTAAATAAATCTTTTTGGTTTTTTTGGCGAGATTTTAGTCTGTCAACTAGTGGATTTTATATTTTATTCACAATCTTGTGTTATTTAACTCTATATTTCTGGTGGTGTTTTACGTAATATAGTTACGTGGAACATGAAATCCTGAGATGCCACAAAAACTCCCTGGAAGGTTCTAACAAGGAAGCCACCATCTTGTTAGAATATTGAAATAATCACATAACGCTTGTAATATTACTAACTACACGACAATGGCAGCAATAATCTGAAAGATTGGTTGCCACAAATAAAGACAAAAATATATATAATAAGTCAGATCGGAGTTTTAGGCGGGATCTTGGAATGTCATGTAGTTGTTTTTTATATTTTATTTATAATTTTGTCTTATTTGGCTCTATATTGTGCAATATTAGTGGGGTTTGCATGTAATATAGTTTAGTTATAGCGCACAAAAGAAGTTGAAGGATAATGGATAAGATCCACAGAGCATGGGTTCTGACTTATCACAAAGACTCCCTGGAAAGTCCTAACAAGACGACCACCATCTTGTTAGTTCACTTAACTGATCGCAAGAAGGTTATAATATCATTATTATTTATTTGACAATGACAAAAATAAACTACTTACTAGAAGATTGGTTGCTAAAAATAAAATGAAAAAAATCAGGTCAATTTACAGTACATAAAATAACAAATTATTTGACATAGAACTATTATCCACTGAGTGGTTTAGAAGATATCTTTTTAATGGGCGATTTTTGGCTGAATCTTAATCTGTTGGGTAATGGCTTTTATGTTTTATTCATAATCTAGTGGTATTTGACTCTATATTTTTTAATATTGGCGGCATTTTTTGTAATATAGTTCGATTATTGCACGTACGTGAAATGGATGGGAAATAATATCATAGAGCATGAATTATGACATGCCACTCACACTCCCTAGAAACTTCTAAGAAGCGAGCCACCATTTTGTTAGAACATTAAAATTATGAGGAGACGCTTGTATTATTATTACCTATTGTACAATGGCAGTAGTAATCTACGTTGTGGGACGTTATGTTGTGGGAATGTGGCCGAACCAAAGAATTACGCAAAAAAAAAACTTTCAGGTCCGGAAGTGATTTTGGAGAGATGAATATAGTATTGGGAAATCCTGTATGTAATGTGGCTAGAATATTCGTAGTTGGTAGAGCCACGCTGAAGCTATTATTGGTTTTAGCATGAATGGGTCGGCTCGTCCGGGGTAGTACCACCCATCTCACAGATAACCGACGTGAAATAACAGTGCTTGCATTGTTGTGTTTCGTTCGGTCAGTGAGAGCACCGGAGGATCACCTCCCTCTTTCCTCCTTTCCCTTTTCTTCACCTCCCCCCTCTGTCATATACAGGCTGGCATCGCACTTGCGACTTCCCTGATGCCGCTAGTGTCTATGGACGGTGGTAATCACTTACCATCAACATCATGTAAACTTATAGAACCAAAGAATTCAACTGTTGAATTATAATAAACTATCGGATCTGGGGAACGTTATGTCGCCCTGATAATAAAATTCCTTGAGTAATTATATACCTAAACCTTTCTCATGAAACGCTTTATCTATTGATGACAACCGCATGAAAATCCGTTCAGTAGCTTTGTTTTTTTTTTTTTTGTAGACATACGGACATGCTGGTCACCTGTTGTTAAGCGAGCACCGCCGTCCATAAACATTAGCAACCCCAGAGGAGTCGCAAGTGCGTCGCCAGCCTGTGTTTAGGGGAATGGGGAGAAAGGGAGAGGGGTTAGAGGAGGAGGAAGGGAGAGGAGAGGGGCGAGGAGGGGAGGGGATATGGGTCTCGGGCGCTCTCGCTGACCGAACGAAACGCAACAATGCAGGCAATGTTACTTTACGTCGGTTTACTATGTGTCGGGTGGTAGTACCCCGGTCAAGCAGACACATTCATGCTGACACGGATAATAACTTCAGCGTGGCTCTACCACCTACACGAGTTTATCGCGAACAGACAGACGTAGCAGAGAACTTAGTTTTATACGAGCAATAGGTATATACATAGGTACGTTCTATTTTGTAGTTAGTAACAAGTAATCCACGTGAATATTTTCGCCACTTGGACACTTTAACAGATAGATGAGGTAACTAATCGATGATTACCGTTTTCTCTCTTTATCTTTACAATTTTTGAGTAGTTAAAGTCTTGGGGTGTAAGGGGTGTCGAGTAACATCTTAAGACTTGAGACACCCAAGCCAACCTCACCTGCACGTGGTGCACCCTGCTGATCAACGAACGAGGCAATGGCGATAGCGGGGTAGTAGGGTTTTACAGCCCGACTGGGTCGCAACCACCATGTACATGGCGAAAAAGCCCGTCATAGTGACTCGCTTTTGCGCGTTGCGTTTCGGGATCAGCCTGTGAATATTCAGTACCAGGTGACTTTCGTCATTATGGCCGGCATGAAAGCGGCGACCGACGAAGGATGATCTGTCTCTCGGTGGTCGCCACTGTTTTTGGATTGTACTATGCTTACCATCAGGTATAGTGCAGTCACTTTGTCGTGCTACAATAAAAATATATATATATATATATCTTCAAATACATGCGTTCATTTTGATAGATAAGACTGTTTGGCGGTTACTATTTCAATGAAACCTTTGATTTAAACTAGAAATAGCCGGTTGATTTATAGTTAATGAGAAATCACGTAACTTATTGGTAATTACGGTTTTCGCTTTTTATCGGTATTTACCGGTTCACAATTTTTAAGTTGTTAAGGTGTACTTGCCAAATATATTCATTTATTTTATGAGACGGAACCACGTCGATTACTATTTAATCATTAATAAAAACCGGTAACAGACGGTTATTTACCGATATATTCGGAACTGATTCCAAACCTACAAAGATAGAATAAGTAATTAGAGTCTCCATTGTACAATTAAACACTATACACGCTACATTGTATGCCTATGCTAAATCAGGTCAATCACTCGCCTTTCGCTGACTAATGCGTTAATTAATATACTCAACACAATTTAACACTCAATGCAGACGGTTTTATTCTATCATTTTCTGAATATTTATTACATAAAAAACAAGACTATAGCTTTAATATCTATACTAATATTATAAAGAGGTAAAGTTTGTGAGTTTCTGACGTTGTGACGTTATAGGGGATAATTTCAGGTCCGATCTGGAAAAATCTTTCAGTGTTCTATAGATCATTTATCGAGGAAGGTCATAGGCTATATATATATCATCTATCTATATATATATATATATCATCACGCTAATCTATACTAATACTATAAAGAGGTAAAGTTTAGGACGTTGTGACATTATAGGGGGTAATCTCAGGACCGATCTGAAAAATTCTTTCAGTGTTATATAGCTTATTTATCGAGGAAGGTCATAGGCTATATATCATCACGCTAATCTATA
>JACEII010000075.1:919400-1018453 GCA_014332785.1 Antheraea mylitta | reverse complement strand
TGATGTTAAGTGATCACCAACGTCCATAGACACTAGCAACATCAGGTGAGTTGAAAGTGCGTTGCCAACCTGTATATGGGTGAGGGATAGGGGAAGGAAAGGAAAGAAAAGGGGAGAGTAAGGAAGGAAAGTGGGCCTCCGGCGTTCTCACTAACCGAACGAAACGCAACAATGCAAGCACTGTTACTTCACGTCAATTTTCTGTGAGAGGGTGGTACTATCCCGGACGAGCCGAACCATTCATGCTGAAATCAGTAAAGCTTCAGCGTGACTCTACCACCTACAAGTAACATGGTAAATATAGAGGACTAGCACTTAGCAGCTGGATCACACTTACAACATGCGTAGAGATTGTCAACGTGAACGCTGTACCTTATCTGGGCAGTATTAGATAATATTGCCATGATATTGTTTGACCGCGGTGTTTTTCGACTCAATCATATCATCTATACTAATATTATAAAGAGGTCAAGTTTGTGAGTTTGTGACGTTGTGATGTTGTGACGTTGTAGGGGGTAATCTCAGTAGGGTCCGATTTGAAAAATTCTTTCAATGTTATATAGCTCATTTATCGAGAATGGTTATAGGTTATGTATCATCACGCTAAGCCCAATAGGAGCGGAGCACCAATGAAGAATGTTTCAAAATCGGGGTATCTTTTCCTCTTGAGAGCTTCCGCTGCATATTAAAAATAAAGAATATTTTTATTCCACGCGAACGAAGTCGCGGGCAGAGGCTAGTTCAATATATAGCTAGCAATATATAATTAGCTTTTTCCTGCAGCTTTGAGCATTGATTATTTGAGCGACCGCTCAGAAACAATAATATTTTCTGAATGAAGAGATACCTATTGACAAAGGAATTCGAAAATGTGGATCGAAAAAGATGTGACAGGAATGCGAATGTAAGACAGATGTGTGGTACCTAAAATTGATAAATCAAAATGAAGATGCATTAGTGGAGGTACAGAAATAGTACCAGCAACAGAGAAGTTAGGAAAAAGTCATAAAACTAGATTAGTGGGGCTCTTTGTGAGTCTCTTAGTAAGTCATGTTTTGGGATCAGTTATTATATGTAAGTATACGCTCATGCAACACGTCAAAGGAGTGAGTACTGAATCGTATCAAATTGCGATCAGCCCTCTCTCCGTTTCTTATGCCAATTCCAAATGATCCTTTTGCGAAAACAAGTTTAGAAAAAAAAAAAGTATAATCATCACTATAGGCCTTGTCAATTTTTTTTTTTTTTGACCGCTTTGAATAAAATGTGATTCTCTTTTGTTTGAATCATTTAAACTTCATAATTTGTATATTCAAATTAGACTGGTTTTTACATCTATAGGCACTCTGAACAACAATTATGTACTTTTTTATACAGTTCATGAATTCATCAAACATACGATGGGCTGCACGATATGAATACAAAATACCTATATAACATGTATACAGCCCACTATACCAGGTGACTGTTTAGTCAGTAGCAATATTTCTGGAGGACACTCTGCACTCGATTCTCGTTCTGAATCAATTAAAAAAATAAGTGGTTAATATTTGACCTAATTATTTAAAAAGATACAAAAATTACACAAATTCGTCTAAGTCTATATTAAAGCACAGTGTCAATGACCGTCGGATAATTTCACTTTCTTTTGAAAGGGAACGCCAGAAACGCACCGGATTGCCTATTGTAGCTTTTGGCACTAGTCATTACACTTACGTTTATTATAACTATACTTTTAAAAGTCTTATAACAAACTTTAAGTTCGGTTTTCTTGGTTGTTTATTAGTATTTGTTTTAATATCATTATTCTACACGTTAGATGTGATCAAGAAGTGTCATATCCTAGAATAATGTGAGTGTCTTAACAGTCACCTGGTATACCGCGTGTCGCTAGAATAACGCAAATCACATAAGCGTAAGACGATCGATCACGCTTACTAGCATGTCGTGATGCGAAATTATAAGTTTATCTCTTGACAGTAGACTACCGATCAAAGCGCTTTTTATTTCGAAAACTAGTACCAGGGCGACCAAGCCTAGCTCGGTTCTTTAAAAACCATTTTTAAATTTAAATAAACTGTCAGGATTGCCTCATAAAATTAACATTTTTTACAAAACATAAAAATACATAAATCTCTTTTGCTGTCACTCGAATTCGAACTGGGGTTACACGGATTTTCGAAGCAACCGATTTCCATCTGAGCTATTTTTGTTTTGACGGCGGCGGTGAAAGTTATCTTTATATTCTAGCTATATTTTTTCATTGCCTGAAAACTCAGTTAAAAAAGTTTCGATTTGTCATCCCCGAAACTACCTACATACTAAGTTTCACGGAAATAGATGACGCCGTTTCCGAGATCCTGAATAATATACAAATATAAAAATATACAAGAATTGCTCGTTTAAATGTATTAGATAGATAGATATAGATGTGAATATGTTTTTTTGTATTTAGACTGCAGAAAATTTGAATACCTACTCTTAGTTCTAGAAGAGTATTAAAATAAAACCTAATTATTAAAGAGGTCAATGTAAATTAAAATAGATATATATTGTTAGACTCGACGGCGCCCCAGAACGATAGCGTTACCAATTCGATAAGATATGTGAATCCTTATCAACTAGCCACCGACAGAAATGTAACCCGGTGTAAAATTTAATTCGATGATATAGTGCTAATTTAAATTGTTGCGCTGTTATTACAAAAAAGTTAAATACGTATTAAATACTTGCTTTAAAAAGGTTACGTTTTAAATGCACCGCGCTCGCTGAATGTTCGGCATCTTGCTCTTTTGTCTCGCTTTGGTTAGGTTAGGTTAGACTTGCGAGAAAAGGATAACACGAACTTGCCTCGGGCGAGCGCGGTGCATTTAGAACGAAATCTTTTTAAAGCAAGTATTTAATACGTATTTAACTTTTTTGTAATAACACCGTTAATGTTTTTCACATTGGCAGTAACAAGTATCGGATAATGATTTCATTTCAATTAACCACTGTACCTGACAGGTATACTCATCTATCATATACATTTATTATACTATTTGTGTTCGTGACTTCGTCCGAGTATAAAAATGTTAAAAACAGTAATTAATAAAGTCATTTGAATGTACTTATCATTTACTTATCTGCTTTTCTCTCGTACTTACGCCGCATCGTCATTAAAATTACAATAACTCTTGATAAACCGAACCAATTTTAATTAATTCAAGACTATATGTTACTTGAATGTATGCTTTATGAGTTTCTTGAAAAGGTTTTACAAGAGCATAGTATTTTAGCAGTGATAAGTGTTCAAATAAACAAGCAAACAAACAAACAGACAGACATTTCTAAAAATAATTGAAATGTATTTTATTACTTATTCCTAGACAACTGTAATCATTTTTTTACACCAGAATCTAAAAAGTACAAATACGTTAGATTTACATTCTTATTATATATGTGTATATATTTATCATTATCTTAGGTGGTAGAGCCACGCTGAAGCTATAATTGGTATCAGCATGAATGGGTCGGCTCGTCCGGGGTACTACCACCCGACACACAGAAACACCCACGTGAAGTAAGAGTGCTTAAATTGTTGCATTTCCTTCTGTTAGTGAGAGCGTCGGAGACCTGCCTCCCCTAATCACTCTCCGTCTCCGTCCCATTCAAACACAGCTTAGCAACGCACTTGCGACTCATCTGGTGTTCACTTAGTAACCACTTAACATCAGTTAGCCCACATATTCGTTTACCTCCTATGGTATACAAAAATGTTACCCTCATCCCACGTAAGTAAGGTCAACGCAACATGCTT
The DNA here is from genome assembly GCA_014332785.1 of Antheraea mylitta. Lineage (NCBI taxonomy): Eukaryota > Metazoa > Arthropoda > Insecta > Lepidoptera > Saturniidae > Antheraea > Antheraea mylitta. The sequence goes on along the minus strand of JACEII010000075.1, from coordinate 1,014,654 downwards.
TCCTCTTACACTCTCCCCTGTCATATGTCATCTGTGTTCTCACCTTTTTATACACACCCTTTGAAACACAATCCAGTCAACTTTTTTCAGCTTTCCCCTAGTCTTCTATCCGTCCACATTCGTAGAAAACTTTGTAAACTCCAAATATGCTCCTATTTCGAGAGCTATACCTAATCTGTTGTAAAATTTCTTCTACTTTAATAATACCTTTAGCCCTTCATTCATAACCAGCGCTAAAGTACCCATCTTAACTCCGTTACCAAGTTATTAAGTCCAGATCGCAGCTCGCAAATTATATCACCGGTCATTCAACCTAGGTTTATTTAAATGATTATCCATACTTTTTAAATTCTTAGAACAAACTTTACCTAAGTTTCTCTTTGTTGTCTATTAATATTTGTTTTGATATTATTATATTAAATAAGTGTTAAATGTGACCGTGCAGTGTCATATCCTAGAACTCTGAGTGTCTGACCTTTAACCTGGTATAATATAAATTTATATCGAAAAAATTATATTAATAAAAACATAAGTCAAAAACCTTTGTGTTACCGTTAAATATAGAAAACAGTTATTATACAAACTACCTAAGCGGAGATTAACTAGAGTTGATCAATTAGTACAGATAATTACTGTTTCATTTCTAATATATTGCTTCATATGCTTGTGTGTGCTGAATTGTATAATAATTAACATGACCCAGTAGCAATGTTAAGTTAGCTTTGGTTAGACTTGTGGTAAAAATAAACAAAATGTGACCATCGAGTGCGGAAAACTGGTGATTTGATTCAGTAAATTTACCAAGTATTTTTTTTTAACTTTGTTTTTAGCAATCAATCTTTCAGATTATTACTGCCATTGTCGAGTAATCAATAATATTACAAGCGTCGTATGATCATTACAATATCAAGCGTCGTGTCAATCAATATTCTAACAAGATGGTGGGTCTCTTGTTAGAACCCTCCAGGGAGTTTTTGTGGCACCTCAGAATTTCATGCTCCGTGGTATTATTTTCCATTCACTTCACTTATGCACAACAAACTAACCATATTACATAACAAACCACCAACTTTACACAATATAGAGTCAAGTAACACAAGATTATGAATAAAATATAAAATCCACCACATGACAGACTGAAATCCCGCCAAAAACTCTTACCAAGTATTATGCATATTAGCAGCTTTCCAGCTTCAGCGCATTTTTTTTTATATAATTGTAGGCAAACGAACATGTAGATAACCTGATGTTAAGTGATCACCGCTGTCCATAGACACTAGCATCACCAGGAGTACTCAGGGACACCAGTCGCAAGTGCATTGCCGTCCTGTGTTTGGAGAGATAGGGAGGGCTTGGAAGAGGGAAAGGGAGGTCTTCCTCTGGCGCTGTCACAGACCGAAGGAAACGCAAAAAGGCTAACACTGTTACTCCGCGTGGGTGTTCCTGTTTCTCGGTTGGTAGTACCCCGCGAACCGACACATTCATGCTGAAACCAGTAATAGCTCAGCATGGCTCTACCACCTACAAAAATATATACAAAATAACGTTATGAATGACATAGTGAATTTGTTTATGCCTTTGTTTATTATACTTTCAAACTTTAAATATTCCACCGACTCTCATGAAATTTTGCATACACATCCTGAGATATACAGAGGAAGGAAATAGGGATATGTCAAATCTACAATAGCATCAGCGAATCCGCAGTTAAATTTGACTATGCTATAATTGTTTCAGGGCCAGTAACTTGAACTAGTTGGAGCTGAAATCAAACAATCCAAAAGATTTTTTTTTTTTTCGATCTGACTACGCTATTGACCCAGCAAGGTCTTAATAGCTTCACCAGACTACTTAGGCGAGCGCTTAAGGCACTCAGCCGATTTTATTCGACAACTGGCTCAAGGGTGCACGGCACACCTCGGCTTGGGCTGTTGCCTGTTACATGCAATTCACGACCTATCTGAGCTAACTTAAGCTAAGCTAACTATTCATATATATATATATATATAAGTTGTTGAAACATATATCTGTACCAAGCATACATACCTCAACAAATGTTATATATATATATCATATTCGATAAGGGAAAGAAACAAAACCCTTCCACTTTCATGTGTAAGCGTGTACCTATGCGAGCACGCGTGTGGGGGTGATATGTGTAATTTTGTCGCAGTGATGTAAGATTTTGTGTCACTGTATCGCGCGAGCAGCGCACTCAAGGGCTCCACACCGAAGGAACGGACCTAGGCTTGAGTCACTGCCGACGGGGGCCTAATCTGGTCCAATCCAAAAGAGTCTTATTGATATGGATATCTATCAAAAGTTTGAACACGTCGCGAAACTTATCTGACTAAACTAAATAAACAATTTTACACGCGCGATTATCAAGGGCAGACGTTAAAAAAACTGTCTCTGATGAAATATATCCGTCAATATACTTCGGATGATACGCGCATTTGGGGTTATGAACCTGTGAAACACACATTTTTTTTATGTCATAGGAGGCAAACGAACATGCGAGTCACCTGATGTTAAGTGATTAACGCCGTCCATAGACACTAGCAACACCAGGGGAGTCGCAAGTGCGTTGTCAGCCTGTTTAAGGGTAGGGAGAAGGGTGGAAAGAGAGGAAGTTTAAGATGGGTCTCCGGTTCTTTCACTGACCGAACGAAACGCAACACTGCAAGTACTGTTACTTCACGTCGATTTTCTGTGAGAGGGTGGTACTTACTACCCCGAGCGAGCCGCCCCATTCATGCTGAAACCAGTAATAGCTTCAGCATGGCTCTACCACCTACAAACTATTGCAAACTAGCTGTGCCCGCGATTCTGTCCGCGTGGAACCTAATGTAAGGAAACAGTCACTAATAAAATCATCTGAATATATTAAGTCCATTTACTTTCCTCTCGTACTTCATCGCGTCGTCATTAAAATTACAATAACTTTTGATAGAGTGGACCAATTTTAACGAAAAGAAGACTAAATGTTACTCGAAGATATGCTTTACGATTTTCTTGGTGAGGTTTTATTATGAATGCGGTACTTTAGCAGTGATGCGTGTTCATGCAACAGACAGACATCTCTAAAAATGATTGAAATGTATCTTACTTATTCCAAGACACCTGCAACAATTTTTTTCCCTAAAATCTAAAGAGTACAGACACGTAAGATTTACATACTTTTAAACGAGCAATTCTTGTATATTTCTATATTTGTATATATCTCAGAAAAGGCGTCATCTATTTCCGTGAAACTTAGTAGGTGGTTTCGGAGAAGATAAATCGATCTAACTAGATTTCATTCATAGAAAACTCTTTTTACTTGAGTCTTCAGGCAATGAAAAATTATAGCAAGAATATAAAGGTAAATTTCACCGCCGCTGTCAAAACAAAAATAGCTCAGATGGTAATCGGCTGCTTCGAAAATCCTTTTATCCTAAGTTCGAATCTGAGTGACAACAAAAGAGATGTCTTCGTTTAGTTTTTTTTTTTTTTTTTGGTGAAAAGATGCAAACTTAGTAGGCTCGGCCTCCAGGTACTTTTTATTATACCTTTTTTACCTATTTTTAGTATAAATGATTGACAAGTTTATTGTCATTGCCTACGACAACATTTAACAGGAAAAAGTGAGAATGTACATATATATTAAAGACTGTTTTGTTGTGATTTCATCACAATATTATCCTTAAAAACTGAATCATACGATGGTACAAGATACATTTAAAACTTGGCTTCATTAAATATAGTTCTTGGGAGTTTTTCACGTGATCTTAGAATGCTGTTAGTGGTCTTTAAATCTTATTCATAATCCTGTATTATTTGGCTCTATATTGTGTAATATTAGTCGTGTTTTACGTAATATAGTTTGGTTATTGCGCACAAGTGAATTAGATCGGAAATAATACAACGGAGCATGAATTCTGATTTGCCAAAAAAACTGCCTGGAAAGTACTAACAAGACGGCCACCACCTTGTTAGTTCATTGAAATGATCGCAAGAATATTTTAATACAATTTTGTACTTGACAATGGCAGTAATAATTTACAAGGAGATTTGTTACAAAAAAAAAAGTTATTTTTGATAACATCTACAGGCGAAAGGTAAACCTGATCGTTGGCGTGGCGACGCAAAGATGAACTTTGCACTATTAACGAAAAACTCAAAAACATTTGCAACCTTATCTGTATATAATACCATAAGATTTAAATTGGTTTGTCAGTCGCTCGTTCTACTAGTGTTATACGGCAGGCGCCGATGACCTAGCGCCCATTGACAACGCCGTGAAACACACGGTACCTTGTTGAATTTTTGTATTTCATAAAAATGAATATTTAATAAAGTAAACAGTTATTATTTTATGGAACAAGTTTAAAATGCTTCATCTTTTCATTATGCCATAGTTGATTCCTGTTGTAATTTGTTCTTTTAGGCATATAACATATACAAAACAATTTCGAAGTTTCACATCTACCAGGCGTCCCGTGATGGCACAATATTTTATCGTTGTCTTATATATTAAGGTTCATCCGTGTTAGCAGTGTTGATTACGATACGTGTTGTCTAGTTTTTTTTTATTTATGCATCATATGTGGGATCATGTGCTTGGAGAATTAAACATAAAAACCATCTTAAATAACTTTTATTCACTCTCAATGCAAAAACCGTCTTATTTCTAATACTCGTATACTCGTGCGCCATCTGTCGTTACAACCGAGGCAATCATATTATGTGTCTCTTTCTGCGATTACGTTCCGTTATCCACACATATTTCTTGCAGACTCTTGGCCCGTACTATTTTTTCTAAACTCTTTTTAAATCTATTACAGCTTAAATATACAATAATAATCATCACAATAATACACTAACATCCACATTGGTGAATGTTACTGCCAGATAAATAATAAAAAAAAAGAATAGCAAAGTGAGATTTTTTCCAAATTTACCGAAGTAAATGACTTATGGTTTATGACTCTGACATTGACCGTAAGAATTCGAATATTCGAAAGTGAATTCAATACTAAATCCAGTATCCGAAGTCAGTCCATCTTTTATCTTTGAAGTTATCAGTGTGTCTGCTAAAGAACTGTCTGGGTTTTTAAATAAAAATATCGTTTTCTTAATATGGTAATGGCGGGCAGTCGACGCCGGTATGCGACACGCATAACAACGAAATCGATCCTACTATTTGTCTCGTATAGTCTACTACAGACAGTAACGTTATGACGATAGTCAACTTTAATCTATCTATATTAATATTATAAAGAGGTTAAAGTTTGTGAGGTTGTAAAGGGTAATCTCAGGAACTACTATACCGATAGTTTTTACCAATAGAACTAAGCCGCGTTATTTGTGAGTGTCATAGGGTATATATTAACACGAAAAATGAAAAGGCTTTTTTGTGGTAATCGGATTTACAAAGTAAATCGGAGAAAAAACGTACAAACGAAAACATTATTTACGACCGCTGCCTTAACGATGACAGATATATGAATGAGTTCTAGAGAAACGTCTAACTCTTATATTTAAGTCACAAAAAGTAGTTTTTTAGATGTAGGCACGGGTCAGCTAGTCTATACATATATTAAAAAAGAATGTGGTGTCGTAGGACAACAGGTAGGAACGAAGTTCCTTCAGCTAATGTAGAATCGACACAATTTGCAAAAAAAAAATCGTGCTCAATTTTATGTAATCGTAATTCAAATTATCAATTAAAATAACAAAATATGTCTCTTTATTTTTGTTTGACAACATAAAATTACATAGAAATAGAAATAATTACAAAAAAGGAGAAAGAGAAAGGTATTATACACTACTCGCTTGTGTATACGACTATCGCGCCTGCGCACGTATCATTTAACAGTTTTATTCCACGCACTTTACGGTTTTACTTCACATTTTTTTCAGTTCGGTCGCGCAGCAAAATCCCTATCTCCTCCAAGTCTGCCGTAAGTAACTTCGTTCCAAAAATGTAAATGTAACGTGTCTTCTCTTTTAGATTTTTGTGAATAAAGAAAGTAACATGTGTCTTGGAATAAGTAATATAATGCATTCCAATCATTTTTTAAAATGTATGTCTGTTTGTTCGAACATTTTTTTTTAAAACTAATTATGCTGTTGACCTAGCAAGGTCTTAACAGCTTCACCGGACTTGCGTTCGAATATGCGTCACTGCTAAAGTACTGCGTACACAATAAAACTTCACCAAGGAAATCATAAAGCATATTCTTGAGAGTAACTTAGTCTTGGTTTCATTAACACGTTCACGCCGGCGCGTACCACCGGTGGCCCGCACTAGACTGTTTTTTTTTGGCGGTGCGTACCACCGGTGGTACGTATTCGGTTGTGCTATTAGAAATAATGAGAATTTGACGTTTATTTATTAAAAATAGCACAATCGAATACGTACCACTGGTGGTACGCGCCGCCAGAAAAGACAGTCTAGTGCGGGTCACCGGTGGTACGCGCCGGCGTAAACTTATTAAAATCGGTTCACTCTATCAAAAGTTATTGTAATTTTAATGACGACGCGGCGTAAGAACGAGAGTAAAGTAGATAAGTATTTGGACTTAATACATTTAGATGATTTTATTACTCACTGTTTTTACATTAGATTCCACACGGGCGGAGTCGCGGGCACAGCTAGTCTTCTATATATATAACAAGAATGTAAATATAACGTATTTGTACTTTTACGATTTTTGGGAAAAACATTATTGCAGGCGTAACTAAGGAAATACATTTCAATTATTTTTAGAAATGTCTGTCTGTCTGTTTGTATGAACACGCATCACTGCTAAAATACTAGGTTCAAAGCTAAACATCTTAAAACATATCTCGAAGAATAATTTAGTTTTTGTTTTATTAAAATCGGTCCACTCTATCAAAGTTATTGTCATGTTACGCGGCGTAAGTACGAGGGCAATATTTTTCGATAATAAATATATGGAGGAGTTGTTGAGGCGTATATGCTTGGTACACATACGTTTCAACAACTCAAACATATATGAATAGTTAGCTAGGTTAGCTAAGATAGGTCGCGAGTTTACATGCAACAGGCAACAGCCAAGCCGAGGTGTGCCGTGCACCCTTGAGCTGGTTGCCAATATAAAATCGGCGAGCGCCTTAGTAGTCCGGTGAAGCTGTTAAGACCTTGCTAGGTCAATAGCGTATTTAGTTCGAGAAAAAAAAAGAATACGAGGGAAAAGTAGATAAGAAAATGAACTAAATATATTCAGATGAAAAGTCATAAAGATTAGCACTGTTTTTTATATAAGCTTCCACGTGGACGAAGTCGCGGGCACAGACAGTCATTAATATATTTCAACATAGTTAAAACGAGTAACTATATCAGCTTAGAAATCATTATAAATTATTGTATAATGTTATTATTATACTTCCTGGCCTAGAACATTTTTTTTTCTTTGTTAAGAATAGAATTATAATTAATTAGTCAATTTACAAGATAATATTGCCATCGACGTCGAATTTTTTTTACTATTTTAGACGCTTACAAAGAAGTATTTAGTGTGGCAAATATTCTTGTAATATTTGGAACCGTGAATATGATGTAGGCTGGTTTAATAGAGAAACTTAATATTTTCTTGGATATATATTAGTGGAATTTATCTAATTATTATTAACTAATTTAAATGTCAAAGTAGTCTTGATGGTATGTTTGTCCATTAATGACGCTTGGATCGTTGAACGATTTATATTAAAGTTTGGCGTTAAAGTAGATTGCATTCCGTGTTATACCAAAAAGTTAAATACGTATTAAATACTTAGGTACTTTAAAAAGTTTGGGTACTTTCGTATTAAATACACCATGCTCGACGACCGCTGCCGAGGCAAGTTCGCATTATCTTTCTCCGCAACTCTTTTTTTTTTGCGGGAGAATCCTCTTGGAGATCTACACCTAGCCGGGCAGCCCACGTGAGAATATCAGATTTCTACTGACTAAGCCCCCTCGGTGTCCTTCTTGCATCATTTAGCCGTGTCGGTTAGGAACGGCCAAAATCGCAAGTCTAACCTAACCTAACTAAAACGAGATGAAAAGCAAAATGACGAACGTTCGGCGAGCGCGGTGCATTTAATAAAGAAAGTATCCAAAATTATGAAAGAAAGTAATCAATACCTATTTAACTTTTTTGTGATAACACCGATTGTGTTTTTGTTCTCCAACGAGTAGACAGTTGACTACTAGGTAGAAAATAAAATCAAGAATTTTTGAATAAATAATCTCGTTTTTTCGTCGTTTAATCATACCAAAATAATATTATCCTCAAGCGTGAATTTTGAAATTTTACTTCTCGATGTGACAGTCAGTTAACTATACTAGAATTCGAAAACAATTGGTAGGGCCTATAGACAAAATTCGCTGGTGACGCCTCCAAGTCTAGCGGTTCAAGCGGTCAGGAACAAAATTTCAATTGTACCTAGTCGCAACTTGTCGACACAAGAACACCGGACTGCTCAACACAGCATTAAAATATGCAGTGATGATTTCTGTCGTTAGCTAATTTTTTTTTTCTCGAACTGACTACGCTATTGACCTAGCAAGGTCTTAGCAGCTTCACCGGACTACCAACGTTAGCTAATACTTGTAATATTATTTTACACTTTTAAGTTGTTTTTTTGAGAATGTTTTTTTTACATATTATACAAAAACTATTTTAACATTAAAAATGTGAATATAATTTCAACTTACTGTTGTAGTGCTAAAGTTTTTTGTGATAATTTATATGTTAATTATGTATATTATTTTAATTTAATATAATTAAATGTTAAGCCATAAAGAAAAACATCATTTAATGCCTAATGTATTGTACGGACTAATTAGCTACTATATTACACGTTTCTTATATTATTACCTCTCCTATTGCGACAAAAAACACCATAACAGTAGCTTAAGCTCATACTCCAAACGTTTAGAGCACTATAAAATGAAACCATTACAGACTTGTAGAAAGGTGGCTGATGTTATGTTTATATACAAATTGATACACGGTTTCCTAGAATCTCCAGATTCTCTTCAAAGAATACCCTTGAGTGTCCCACGTATGGGCAGTCGTTTATTGAACCGGCAAACATTTCATCTGCCATTAGCAAGAACTAATGTAGGCCAACATTGCCCTTTATATCGCATGCTTTCTTTTTGTACGTAAACACGTTTCAAATTCGATATTTTTTTAAATGTTTCTATGGCCTCAACTAGAAAAAGAATTTATTTAAATGTTTAATTTAATTTTGCAGTTTTAATAACATATATTTGTCTTCTAATTTATACATGACGTGTACACATTTAGTAGAGTTCGTATCCATTTTTTTGAACTCAATTTTGTGGACTTTAAATAAATAAATATTCAGTTAAGAATCCGTGGAAAGATACCCATCATCTTACTATTACCCCATCAAAGTAGAATCGGTACGATATGTTTTCCTTATCCACTCTCACCTGTCAGATCACATCTCAGTATTCACACCTTTCATACACATATCACTCTTCACACAATCCATACATACCTTCTTCGGTCTTTCTCTCTACTCTTATATCTATCCACCATCATACTTAAAACTTTCTGGTTACACAACTTTGACCTTTCCTCATGAAATGTATGTGGTAGAGTTACGCTGAAGCTATTACTGGTTACAGCATGAATGGGTCGACTAGCCCGGTGTAGTACCACCCGACCCACTGAAACACCCACGGGCAGTGAGATTGCCGGAGGACCATGTTTCCTCTCTTTCCCCATCCCCATACACCTTTCTCCCCTCCCTTCTCCTCCCTCAAACACAGGCTGGAAACGCACTTGCGACTCCCCTGGTGTTGTTAATGTCTAAGGACAGTGGTGATCACTTAACATCAGGTGACCGACTTATTCGTTTGCCTCCTATGATATAAAAAAAATGAAATGCCCATACTACGCCAGCCTAACTCCTTAACCTCTGTCACTTTTGCTATTTTCAAATTTCCTCAAATATACAGATATTTATTCTGAATCTTATCCATTCTTGTTACACCACATCCATCATAACATTCGCATCTTCTTTCATCCGTCTCTTTCGTGGCCCAGCACTCAGATACATACAGCACTGCAGATTTTATAGTTTCAGTTCCAAATGCATTTGTGGGTCACAAGTGCTTTTGAAGGTGGTACAACCACGTTGAAGCTGTAACTGGTTTCAGCTCGAAAAGGCTTGCCCAGGGTAGTACCACCCTCTCACAGAAACACCGATATGAAGTATCAGTGTATTGTTGCATTTCGTTCGGTCAGTGAGAGCGCCGGAGGCTTATAGCCCCCATCTCTTCCCTCCCCTCCTCTTCTCTCCCTATCCTCTCCCTCTCTCTCCCGATCCCCTCTCCCTCTCTACCATTTCTTCCCCTTCCCTCCAAACAAACAAATTCAACCCCTAAAGCAGTGAAAACGGGGATGAAATTGGTATCAAAATACATAATATTTTACTGATCTATAAAAATTAGTATTTAGCAATTACTTGAAAAATTAATAAGTATTCTAAATACTCCTTTATGAAGACATAAACTCAGACGAAGTCGCGGGAAGTTGTTAGTAATAAGTAAATTTGTATACGCAGTAATATTGTCAGTCCTCAGTCAGTTTTCAGTCTCTACTAACATTTTTTTGTACGGAGTGAAGCAGCTGGATTGTTTGAACTGTGTATAACGGTTAGCGTCGCGTGCTATGACCGCAGTAGTAGGGATGGCAATTCTTCGCAAAGAAATTCAATTTTTTTAGTCAATCGAATTATTGTTTGTGGAATCTACTCATGTAAAAATTTATGTCTAGGGCATCAATTATCCTAAAATCGATCTCTTGATTATTATTTCTTGTTTGATGATTTTTTTCAATCATAATTTATTGTATGATTTAATTTTTATTTAAAAAGAAAAAAATCGAATCACGGTTTTATAGCATCAGAGATCAATTCATTGGATCGATTCAATGTTTTATATTAGTTAAAATAATCGTTTTTCTGTTTGTTAGGATTCGATTATTCGGTAACTGATCTCGGATCACCATCCCTACGAAATAGCTGTGGCAGGCTTCTCGTGGAGGGGACTAACTGCCAGTCGTATGACACGTTTTTATCATTAAAATAACACATTCTGCTCCGTGACCTAGTGGTTAGTGCCAGACTATGAATGTTATATAAATACTTACTTAAATACTTGTATAAATGTTTACATAAGCATGTGCGGGGGGGGGGGGGAGTAAGAGCGCTAGTTATTTTTGCTCGCCAGGGGGAGGGGGCTGTCGGAAATTACAAAAAAATTGTTTTAGTAATAGATATTTGAACAGGCCCTGGATAAATTTTGATCATTATTTTGACTTCATAGATTTTTACCCAGAAAAAAGATATATCATAATATTTTTATCTATATAAATACATAATATAATAAAAATGTAAATCTAACGTGTTTGTAGTTTTTTATTTTCGCGAAAAGAACTGTTGTAGGTGTCTATCATTTTTGGAAATGTCTGTCTGTCTGTCTATCCGTCTATCTGTCTGTCTATTTGTATGAACACGCATCACTGCTAAAGTACTGAGTTGACAATAGAACCTAATCAAGAAAATCATAAAGCATATCCTCGAGTAACATTTAGTCTCAGTTTTAATAAAATCGGTTCACTCTATCAAAAGTTGTTGTAATTTTAATGACGTCACTTAACTATGAGAGAAAAGTAGATAAGTAAATGGACTTAATACATTCAAATGATTCTAATAGTGACTCTTTCTTTTACCTTAGGTTCCATACGGATGGAGTCGCGGGCACAGCTAGTCTGCAATATTTTTACATTCGTTCTAAAATTTATTTACTCTTATTTATTATTTACTCTTAGCGCTGTTAAGAGTGGTAGAGACATGCTGAAGCTATTACTGGTTTCAGCATGAATGGATCGGCTCGTCCGAGGAAGTACCACCTGACACACAAAAACACCCACGTGAAGTAATAGTGCTTGCATTGTCGCGTTTCGTTTGTTCGGTCAGTGAGAGCGCTGGAGGCCTTTTTTTTCTCGAACTGACTACGCTATTGACCTAGCAAGGTCTTTACAGCTTCACCGGACTACAGCGCCGGAGGCCTACCTTTCCTTACATTTTTATATCATTGTAGGCAAACGAGCAGACGGGTCACCTTATGTAACGTGTTCAACGTCTTCCATAGACACTTGCAACACCAGGCGAGTCGGGAGGAATAAGGGAGAGGAGTTGAGGGAAGGTAGGCGGGTTTCTGGCGCTCTCAATGACTGAAGGAAACGCCACAATGCAGGCACTGTTACTTCAACTCGGTTTTCTGTGTATCGGGTGGTACTACTCCGGACAAGCCAACCCATTCATGCTGACACCAGTAATAGCTTCAGCATGGCTCTACACTAAAGCTAACCTTCTTCGTGCCCTTTCCTCTCCTCCCCCTACTCCCACCCTTCCTCTAACACAAGCTGGCACGCACTTGCAACTCCCTGATGTTGCAGATGTCTACGGACGGTGATGATCACTTAACATCAGGTGACCCACCTGATGCCGATGCGACTCCCACAGTTCGTCAGGGGGGGTCTAACACCCACTCCCTCTTTGAGGGGTCTACCTTATTTGACCTTTCAGACCGCAGTCAGGGCCTGTTAGAGAGCCCACACTTGTCGGGGGAGCAGACGCAGTGCCAGTCGGCAGTTCCTGCTCCCCTGCCAATAAGGTGTATGAAGGCACCATGGGGTTTTAGTCCGTGCAAATCGAACATAATCCATCCTCAGCTGTCCCACGGGATGGGTATCTGTTAGGCATTTTCCCCATGATAAAAAAAGGTGACCTACCTGTTAGTTTGCCTCCTATGATATAAAAAAAAATTAAAACAAAGAATTAATGAATTTTAGTCAACTTTCGACCGCTGAATGATCACAAACCATAAATTACAGTCCAGTCTATTGCGAATAGCTCCCTAACCCTTTAAGAACACCTTGTCTTCCCTCTTTTAGTGTGAACGGAGAACTTGCCCTTGAGAGTTATGGTAATAGAGACAGGTCCATACCCCAACCTTGCTCACCCTAAGACCAAGGACGCTCCCATACATTCATGGACAAGTTCCGACCAGTCTCCGCAAAACAAGTTTCCACCAAAATAATTGGGGTGAATTTATAATAGGGAATATTATGATTCTTCGGTTTAAATTTTATATCGCTCTATTATCTACCTGTCTTCTATTGGACTAGAGTTTGCATTTAAATGTTGGTCTAGGATATTATGTAACTATTATGTTCTTGGTGCCATGCCCCTATTTATTTTCTATGATTTTTTATGTATATATTTATCTATACTAATATTATAAAGAGATAAAAATTTGTGAGGTTGTAGAGGGTAATCTCAGGAACTACTGGTCTGATTTGAAAAATTCTTTCAATGTTATATAGCTCATTTATCGAGGAAGGTCGATCGATATCATTATGCTAAGACCAATAGGAGCGGAGCACCGATGAAGAATATTTCAAAATCGGATTTTTTCCTCTTGATGGCTTCCGCTGCGTGTTAGCATTAGACCAAAGTAACTATTCCACGCGAACGAAGTCGCAGGCAGAGGCTAGTCTATACATATAATACGATTATAAATGGGGCGTGTCTGTATTTTTTCAATTTTCGTGAAAAAAAGAGATACAAATGCCTAGGAATAAGAAATAAAATTTATTACAAAAATTTTTTTAATGTCTGTCTATTTGTTTGTATAAACACACATCACTGCTGAAGTTTTTTTTTACGTTATAGGTGGCAAACGAACAGGGTAATCTGGGGTTAAGTGATCACCGCCGTCCATAGACACTAGCTACACCAATACACCAAGAGAGTCGGAAGTGCGTTGCCAACCTGTGTGAAAAGGGAATGGGGCAAGGGAGAGGGGAGGTAGTTCTCCGGCACTCTCACTGACCGAACGAAACGCAACAATGCAAGAACTGTTACTTCACGTCGGATTTCTGTGGGAGAGTAGCACTAACCCTGACGAGCAGACCCATTCATGTTGAAACCAGTAATAGCTTCAGCGTGGCTCTACCACCTCAAAGTACTAAGTTCACAACATAATCTCACTAAAAATCATATCTTAGTGTATAGCTAATTCTTTGTTTTGATAAAATCGGTCCACTCTATCAAAAATTTATATAAATTTGAATGTTTTGTTTACCTTTAGCCCAAAGTAACTATACCACGCGGACGAAGTCAAGGGCAGAGGTTAGTAGATAATAGAGAACGCAGAAAATTTTCAGTAATACATTTTCAAAATTTTACTCCTGTGAAAGTTTGTGTCTAATTCTATTTTGTGAATAGGTAACATTAGGGTACGATGGGACTGGCATATTCTTTATGGACTTAAGTCTCTAAATTAAAAAAGATTAAAAAAAAAAAAAATTTACTCATATGAAACGCTTTCTCTTCTTAGAATTAATACTGGAAAAAAGATTCAATCGAAAGTATCCGGGTTCAACACCGGGTCATTCAACCTACTTTTTTTGTTTAGCCGTCTTCCAAGCATTTGTATGAAATTTCTTTAAGCTGTAGCTTTGTTTTTCCGAAATAAATACGCTTCGTTGACAAATCTATATTAATATTATAAAGCGGAAGAGTGTTTAAACACGCTAATCTCTGACACTACTGGTCCCATATGAATTACCAAAATGACTTCAGTGCTAAATAGTTCATTTATCGAGGAAGGCTATGATATCTATCAAGTAGTCCGGTGAAGCTGTAAAGACCTTGCCAGGTCAATAGCATAGTCAGTTCGAGAAAAAAAAAAGATATCTATCATCACGCTAAGTCCAATAAGAGCTGAGCACAAGTGAACAATATTTTAAAATCGGGGTTTTTTTAGTGTTAACCCAAGGTAACTATTCCACGCGGACGTAGTCGCGGGCAGAAGCTCGTTAGTAATCTCGTAATAACTGTTTTAATTAATTTCTTTTTCATGTAATATGAGGCAAACGAATACGCGGGTCACCTGATGTTAAGTGATGACCGCCGTCCATAAACACTAACAACATCACGGCAGTCGCAAGTGCGTTGCCAGCGTTGGGGGAGATAAGGAATAAGGAGGCAAGGAAAGTCAGAGAGGGTAGGTGGGCCTCCGGTGCTCTTACTAACCGATCGAAACGCAACAATGCAAGCACTGTTACCTGTCGTCTGTGTTCTGTGTGTCGGGTGTTAATAGTCTAGGCGTACCGACCCATTCATGCTAAAGCCAGTTATAGCTTCAGCGTGGCTCTACCATTTGGTTTTGAAATAAAGGAAAATACTTATTTTAGGAGTATTGATAGGTTTTTGTGAGCATATTTCCTACAAATTACCTTGCAACTCCCATCAAGATTAAAAAAACATAGAAACTGGAATAAAAACTGCTAGGAAAAATGAAAACTCAAAATAGTGAAAAAACTGGTAATAACTGTGCCAGCCATCGACAAAAACTGGTAACAAACTCGATTTGGTATAACCTTCCATCATTGATATTTGCACAAACATAGATTTTGGAGGATGAACGTCATTTCCAGACATAATCATCGTTGACATATAGATCTATACAGTAATATATAGTATAGACTTAGAGATTAAAATCCACTTGACATAGTGTTTAAGCCTACGATCTGGTAAATCGATGATGAACTATGAGAATAATAAAGAGGTAAAGTTTGTAAGTTTGTGACGTTGTAGAGGGTAATCTCAGGAACTACTGGTCGGATTTAAATAATTCTTTCAGTGTTATATAGCTCTTTCATCAAGAATGGTTATAGGCTATATATTGTCACGCTAAGACTAATAGGCTCCTGCACGGGATATTGTGGATTACAACCTAAAAATGGCCATAAAGAATGGAAATGCAAGCGCTATAAAAACAATAACGTCATTAAAACAAAAAAAAAAGTTAATAATAATTAAACAGTGAATATTTAATAAACTACTAATAATAATAATGTATATATATATATATGCTCACGGATACGATTTTTACGTTAAAAAAAAACTACATATAAGCAAAAAAAGGTGCGGACCAAGAGTCTGCAGACTAAAACAAAATATATAAAAAAAAAGACTAATAGGAGCGGAGCACAGATAAAAAATGTTTCAAAATCGGGATGTTTTTTTTCTTTTTCAGAACTGCTGCGTGTTAGTGTTAGTGTATCTATTCCACGCGAATGAAGTCGCGGGTTGTTGCTAGTTTGTTATAAAAACTAGCTAACTGCAGATATGTACTTGAACTCTATTTATATGTTTTGTCATCAGCGTATAAGAGACCCTCTGCAGGACCATAGGCCTCTTCCCGAAGGAAGGTATGAGCGTGATCACCACACCGACCCACGTAGTATTGACGATTTCAAACTCTGAGAAATCCGCAGTTCTATATTTTTCCCACATATAGTAGTACTACAAGAACATTCTTCGGGTTCAGGTTTCCTCACGATATAATCCTTCACTGTCAGCCGATACTGTTACCAATTTAAATTAGGAAATGTACGCGAGTTCCGAAAAATTCGTTGATACATGCCGGGGTTCGAACCTGCGGACATCGAAATCATGTTCCACCGGTCAAACCACTAGGTCATCACAACTTCATTATATGTATTGATTCTATATTTTTGGTAATAGAAGTTTTTTACTATGGTTATATTTCGATCCTATAAGATTAATCGCGATAAAAACATTACCAGACATCGATTATTCGATTTTATGAATTTTACTATCTCGATTATTGTTAATAGCAACACTTTAACAGAATATAAAAAGTGAAAAAGGTAAACAAGAAAAACAGTTCCATGTATCCGAATTAGTATTACAATAGAGAGAGATTACACAAGTCATAAGTCTTACACAGATTACTTAAAAAACTCACGATGTTGTAGAATGTATCCGATTATTTTGTATAAATCTCTAGATAATCGTATAGAATTATTTTTTTAAGTATACATACCTATATGGTGGGAGTTTTTGGTGGGATCTTGCAAATGGCATGTAGTAGATTTTACATTTTATTTATAGTCTTATGTTATTTGATTCTATTTTTGTAATACTGCTGGCGTATTACATAATATAGTTCAGTTATTGCGCACAGGTAAAGTGTATGGGAAATAATACTACGGAGCATGGATTCTGACTTGCCCCAAAAACTCCCTGTAAAATTCTGACAATAGAGCCACCATCTTGTTAGAACATTGAAATGGTCCAAAGAAACTTAAAATATCATTACTTACTCAATAATGGCAATAATAACCTAAAAGAAGACTGGTTGCCAAAAAACAAAAATATATAAAAAAATAAGCATATAGTAGAGTACAAATCACGCTATGATTTTATTCTTTTGCAGTATTTTTCATGGAATTAAGTTTTCATTCCCTTGAACGTTACAGCATTATAACCTCTCAAAAATTCTTAATGCAATAGACAATTCTTTTGTTAGTAGCAGACGCCCGTTACTTCCTTCTTGTAAACATAATTGTATTAAATCATGAAAATTACCTAGTTCTGTATTTTTCTGGATTAATTTTAGGTTATATTTCTAATTTTAATTTTATCATCATAGCCTCCTTAGAAAATAATTTGTAGCGTAAGTAATACGATAAATATATGTCCAAATATAATCTGTTTTTTTTTTACATGTTTAGCTTCATGCTGTGTATGAATGACTATGATATCATTAAGTTTAAGGGAGAAACAATATTATAATTTGGACATTATTATTATTTCCTTTTATTTATATGTATAATACTATACCACAATACATTCCTCACTATTGCTATTGTGTGCCTTTTAAGTAGAAAGTGGTAGTTGATAATATAAGCTTCATGCAATCATTTTAATGAACTAATAAGATGGTGACAGTCTTGTTAGAACTTTCCAGGGTGTTTTTGTAACAAATCAGAATCCATACTCCGTGGTATTATTTCCTATCAACTTCACTTGTGTATAATAAACAAACAATATTACATGAAGCGCCACCAATATTAAAAAATATATAGTCAAATAACATAAGACTATGAAAAAAATTTAAAATCCACTACATGACATTCCTCCATCCCGCCAAAAACTCCATTGTGATCCTTATTATTTAATGGCGCCATCTTTGTTTTTTTTTCTTAAGGAATGGCTTGCCAGTTATTTATATTTTATCTATATAGGTAGTAGGACTCTTTCAAGCTTTGTCATATGAGTTGATGTCACCTACTCAAATTTTTAAATTCCTGCAGTTTTAAGGAATTATACAGGATAGTTGACTGAAAATGATCACCGGTTGGACTTGTAAACACTAATTTCTCAATATTCTTTCCACTGATAATATATTTTACAAAATATGAGCATATTTAAATTAGGCCTAGTATATGTATTTGGGTGTAGGAACGAAAATTGTATTTTCATGGAGATTTGTGCTTCAAACTTTGCTATATTTTTACCATGAAATTAGACCTTAGTCAATTATCTAGAACAAGATCGAACTATTTATAATTATGCAAATGTATTTCTAGAATATGTAAAGTGTTCGGGAACAATCCATCAATAACAACACATAGCGACAGAGTTTGAAAATTTCATATCAGAACAAGACAGCACAAGAGGCGCTCCTTCGAAGAAGAAATAGGTTGTGATGCTTCTTTGCATATATTTAAGATCCAATAAAACATGACTGTGGAAATGATGACAATCAAAGACCAAGGGAAGTAAACTGGGAATACGTCCGAAATCGTATATTTATTCGATAACGAGTTACCGCAAAATAAACGAAATATTCAAAGCGATGCCTATAAATGGTTTTGTTTTCTCCTGTACAATTCAACTAATTTTATAGATAAATTACTGGTAAAAGAAAATATTAATCATATTTTTTGCGTTATTTGCTGATCATAGCCAACATATTTTTTTGTACTTTCATTATGTTAGTTTTAATCCTACATTCTTATTAGCGCTAATAAGTACAAAGTACCTGGGAGACCGAGCCTAGCTTGGTTCTTTAAAAATCATCATTAAACTAAAATAAACTGTTAGGTTTGCCTCAAAAAAAAAGTATATCTCTTCTATTGTCACTTGGATTCGAACTGGGGTTACACGAATTTTCGAAGCAATCGATTTCCAAAAATTTTTTATGAATAAAATCTAGTAGCTATATCTATTTATCGTCCCCAAAACTACCTACATACTAAGTTTTACTGAAATAGATGACGCCATTTCCGAGATCCCGAATATATACAAATATAAAAATATACAAGAAATGCTCGTTTAAAGGTATTACATAGATTTAGATTAGATATGTACAGTAGATATTATTCTACATATAACTAGTTATACAACGTGTAGTATATGTGAAGTAGTGGTAGAGCCAAGCTGAAGCTATTATTGTTTTCAGCACGAATGGGTCGGCCCGTCCGGGGAAGCACCACCCTCTCACAGAAAACCGACGTGAAGTAACAGTGCTTGCATTGTTGCGTTTCGTTCGGTCAGTGAGAGAGCCGGAGACCCACGTACCCTCCCCTTCCCCTTCCTCCTTCCCTTCCTGTCCCCCCCGGCCTCCTCCCAAACACAGGCTGGCAACGCACTTGTGACTCTCCCCTGGTTGTTGCAAGTGTCTATGGACGGTGGTGATCACCTAACATCAGGTGACCCATCTGTTCGTTTGCCTCCTATGATATAAAAAAAGAAAAAAAAAATGCAAGTATAGGTGGCAACGTATACGACGTGTTTTGGTGAATACTTAAAGGAGTATTAGTTTGTCATTTAGTAGTCCTTTCTGCACATGAAATTAAACCGTATAATATGTATTATGTTAGAATTTTATGCAATATAATTTATAATCATTATTAAATTATACACAAATTGAGTATATTGGAAATAATTATACAAGTACTTAGAATATGAATTCTGGGATGTCAAAATACTTCCCTTGAATTTTGTATTACAGCAACCACTATTTTCCTAGAATATTAATTTGTATAAAATAATACAAAATTAGGCCTAAAGGACGTTTCTCCTGTGCCTTATATAACTAAAAAAACATAACAAACTAAAAAAACATATGGAATTGCGGTTAGAATTAAAAAGTATTTAACTCTCATTTATGAAGATATACTTTTAAATTTATTATTAAAAGGACATAATATCAAGGAATTTGATAAGTTTTTATTAATTCCGTTACTATTTCGATTGTACAAATAATAGTTATATTGTCAAGGTGTTTGGTTAATATACGAAAAATATTTTAATATGAAAATTAATATTCCTAAAAACTTTTATGCCAGTATTGAGTGTTGTTATACTTTGATATTACAGTGTGATAAAGACATGCTAAGTGCTGAAATAAGTCACTATGTCGTGTTTTTCACAAGATTTACGATTTATTTTATAATATAAT
Organism: Antheraea mylitta; assembly: GCA_014332785.1. Taxonomy (NCBI): domain Eukaryota; kingdom Metazoa; phylum Arthropoda; class Insecta; order Lepidoptera; family Saturniidae; genus Antheraea; species Antheraea mylitta. The sequence continues at coordinate 994,274 of JACEII010000075.1, read as the reverse complement.
CTAATAAATTATATAGGTATATCATTGTCTCATTTAATATTAGTATATCTCAAAACGAAGACCAGTAACTCTTAACCAACTGTCCATACATCATTACATACTACTAGCTTCTGCCCGACACTTCGTTCGCGTGGAACTTTGGGCTAACGCTAACACACAGCGGAAGCTCTCAAGAGGAAAAACTACCTTGATGTCTAAACATTATTCATTGGTGCTCTGCTGTTATAGGTCTTAGCGTGATGATGTATAGACTATAACCATCCTCGATACATGAGCTATATAACATTGAAACAATTTTTCTAATCGGACCAGTAGTTCCTGAGATTACCCCTACATCGTTACAAAACTCACAAACTTTACCTCTTTATAACGTTCGTATAGATAAAACAAAGTGCCCTGCCGCGTATGTCTATCAGTCTGCTTGCTATAAACTCAAAAACTGCTGAATAGATTTTCATGCGGTTTTCATGAGTAGATAAAATAACTCATGATTCTTATTATCAGGGTGAGATAACATCCGCTGGGCTTGCTAGTAACGAATATAAGAAAGAAGGCAATTAAAAACACCTGGATACTTATAAAAAACGGTGTAAGAGCTAAACAAGTCAAAATACAAATACAAGAACTAAATTGAAGAGAAATGAAGTCTAAAAAGCAGTACTTTTTTAGTTAAAAGGCCTTTATAGGTTTACAGCCAAATTGTTTAGATACATACATATACACTATAAATTAAATAGTAATAATAATCGTCCAATAGGACAGGCGAAGGAATTAATCCATACTGCCAGTTCTGAAGTTGTCAATAAAAGTTGTTCTTAGGTATATCTATATCTATATTCTATATATATGTGCATATATTATTAATACCTTTAAACGAGCAATTCTTGTATATTTTTATATTTGTATATATTCAGGATCTCGGAAACGGTATCATCTATTTCCGTGAAACTCAGTATGTAGGTAGTTTCGGTGACGATAAATCGATCTAGCTAGATTTTATTCATTGAAAACTTTTTTAACTGAGATTTCAGGCAATGAAAAAATATAGCTGTCAAAACCAAATTAGCTCAAATGGAAATCGGTTGCTTCGAAAGTCCGTGTAACCCCAGTTCGAATCCGAGTGTATATTCATATATATGTATATTTTTTGTATAAAATGATAATTTTGTAAGGCAAACCTAACAATTTATTTTAATAAAATAAATAATTTTAAAATTATAATTATAAGAGAGAATTTTTTTTATATGTGGAAACATGTTAATTTTGTGAGGCAAACTTACCAGTTTATTTTGATTTAAAAATGTTTTTTAAAGAACCGAGCTAGGCTCGGTCGTCCAGGTACTATTCTTTAACCTATTTACTTCCGTGTCTAAGTTAATATAAAGACATAAGCGTCAAATCGTCTATATTATTTTATCCAACTATATTATCTTCTTAATATTCGTGTAATCATATAACAAAATTGTTCAAATATCTCCAAGCGTGGAGCTGATAAAGTCAAAAATAGGTTTAAAATTAACAGGGCAAGTTAGTAGATCTTGTAGGGAAGGCGGGATGTTTTAATATTTTTCCAGTAATTTATTTATGAGCACTATAAAATTAATTCTATATTAAGTTACACAATTATTTTTTTTAATTTATTAAGGCCACTGACTACAAGTCATTTGAGCCTAACTGAATATTATAAACTATCTTAAATAATTACATTCTTCAGCTAATAAACATTGTCAATAACATTTAAATCACTATAAAAATAGTGTAATAATAAATTTTCTGTACTCGATTATATAATTGTTTTTCTATTTTTGAGCAACGAATCTTCGACATTACTACTGTCATTGACGAGTTAGAATAGTAGTAGTAAAGTATTATGTGATTATTTCGATGCTTTATTTTTAAAAAAATAGTGGCCTTTTCTAAGAGTTTTTGTGGCATCTCAGAATTCATGCTCCGTGATATTATTTCCCATTTACTTAATTCACTTGTGCACAATAGCCGAAATATATTACGTTAAACGTCACCGTTATTATAAAATATACGGTCAAATAACACAAGATTAAGAATAAAATATAAAAATCACTACATGACACGCTAAGATTCTAATAAAAATTCCTATTCTTTTTGTTCGCTTTGGTTTCACAGAAGCATTTACCAGTGTTAATGTTTTATTTTAATGGGATTACAACCTATTTTACACAATGAATATCGTGTGCTTATTTAAATGTGCCAACAAGATGGTGGTTCCCTTATTAAAACTTTCCAGGGAGTTTTTGTGGCATCTCGAAATTCATGGTTCATGGTATTATTTTCCTTTCACGTCACTTATGCCCAATAACCGAACTGTATTACGTAAAACACCACCAATTAAAAAAAATATAAAGTCAAATAACAAGATTATGAATAAAATATAAAATCCACTACATGACAGACTACAATCCCGTCAAAAACTAACAATTATTTTAATTTAAAATTAAATTCTTAGCATTGACCATAGAATATATAAATGTTTTGGCAGGAAACAAGGAGTTTCTTATATGGCATTAATAAACTTTTTATCTATACATATTATAATTATCTTTTGTAGAACATCTAAGTATTATATTAAATTTTGTAAATTCTTGTAGATATATTTTACGAAAGTTACACATGAAATATATAAATCAGGTAGGTACGTTTTAAAGAAACTTAAGTTTATTTTTATTTATATATACATACAAACATTTTACATAAGTAACTGCTATTTGTGAATTAATTTAAAAAGAAGATGGCAGTAGCTATAGCTTGAATTTATTAAACGTATTTTTTCTTTGGTATGGCATCTGTCTATATAGGCAATTCTGCCAATGTCAAGTGTGGCAAATACACCTTTTTTACCAAATTTCCAAATATTCGGTGCGACAACGTAGAATGACTATTAGGTATATGATGAAATATTGACATATTTCCTAACATGTATTAGTCTTAATCGTCTTTGAGGGTACACTCATAGAGTAGCAAAAAATAACTACATAGAGAAAATTTGACGGAAAATTGTTTTCTAAAAAAAGTAATTATGAATAAGATTTTTTTGACGGGATTTTTTAGCCTGTCATGTTGTGACTTTTATACTACTCGTATATATATAACCTTGTGTTATTTAACTCTATATATTATAATATTGATGGCATTTTACGTAATATAGTTCGATTATTATGCACAAGTGGTGCATAGAGCATAGATTCTGAAATGTCACAAAAACTCTCAGTAAACTTCTAACAAGGGAAGCAACCATTTTGTTAGAACATTGAAATTTTCACAAGACACGTGCAATATTAATTCCTACTCGACAATAGCAGTAATAATGTACAAGATTAATTGCGCAATATAAAATTAAATAATATGAGTGTAATACTTGTATTAATTGCATTGATATATATTTACCATACATTCTTCGTATAAGTAAGTATATTGTAATATTGTGCCTATACTGATGACGTGCCTATAGATCAAGTTCTTTTTCAAACTTTGAAATGAAAACCCAATTTAAATGTAATTGTAGTTTAATAACGTTAAGTTATATTTACTATTAAAAACTATTATTATATATACGGTAACAAATTTAAGATATGTAGCCTCTTTTTTTCGCGGGGGAATCCTCTTGGAGTTCTACACCTAGCCGGGCAGCCCAAGTGAGAATGCCAGATTTCTACTGACTAAACCCCCTCGGTGTTCTTCTTTCACCATTAATGTACGATATTTAGCCTACGTCAACCATTTATATCTACTACAAATTTTGATTTTTTTTTTTCAAACTGACTACACTGCTGACCTGGCAAGGATTTAACAGATTCAACGGACTATACCATATATTTTGCATCTATGATTCTAAATATATAAAACACTTGTTAGTGTTGAAATTAAGGATTTAAGATATAGCTTGTATGGTTTTTACTTATAAATAGTATTTTTGTAAATAACCATTTAGGAGAATATATTTTAAAAACAAATTTTAAAGTTTAACATGCTTACATGTAGGCCTAAAGTAAAAGACCGGCAAAATATTTTATTATTCTTTAGGGCACATTAATTAAGTAATTAGTATGATTATTTTTATTTATTAGCAGAAAATATCGAATTTATCTGATTTTTTTATCGTACTATAATGTGATGTATAGAATTCACAGTGATTTTAATGTTACAATTTTATTTTTGAAACTTTTGTAATATTAGCATTAGTATATTCGTAATATATATTTTTCAAGTGTTATAATCGATATAAGATTTGTTAGTATGATATAAATAATTTGTTATAGATTTATTCATTTGGAAATTCGAGATTCCATTAAAATATATTATTGTCTGTGAATATTTTATTTTTCTCGTCTTTAACTACCAAATAGTTTGCTTTATTATATAAATTACCATGGAACTATCATTTTAAATTTGAAAATTGTAATAGTCTTACTATTTGGAAATTAATATTTTTTTCACATAAATATACTTCATTTTATAATATTTATTAGTAATATCGTTATAAATAAGCGATATTTTAATGTTATGTCTTAGAGAATAAAAACTATAGGTGGCCCACTTTCAACATCGTAACAATCACTAATAAATATATTCTTTTTAATTGAAATCAACATTAAAATATTCGAAATGTATCATATTTCATATATTAAAACCATTTTATTTAGTCCAAGATATATTTTAGTCGTAATAAATTAATTTCTAACATCCGTGTCGCGCGGTCACGTTTCCTCTAATTTCTCTAAAATATTATTAAATAATATAAATATAATACGAATTTTCTTTTTAAAATAAATAAAGAAATAACTATACTTACATTTATGTCCTGATTTTGTCCATAAAATCCAATGTCTTAGGAAATTAAATCACTTTTCATGTCTGTTCGCGAGATATTCACAATCACTTTAGAAAATCGTCAAAAAAACCAGTTCACATGTTGTAATTAGTCAAAAATTCTATTTAACTATAAAATATAACGTCCACAGAGCAGTTTTCAAGATTTTTCTAAATAGGCCTATAAGAATCTTATTGGATATATTTGCTCGCTATTTGTGCAAAAATTTCGCACGAGTCCGCGTCTGCCGTACATTTAGGCCTAACGTGCAGCGCTAGAGAGGCGCGCGCGCGCCACCTACCAAAAACCAACACTTTTTAAACACAATACCGATAAATTATACAACTGATAATATTGGATAAAGCCCTGATAAGGGTCAGGAAGACGACAAACGGAGAGATAATAAATCGCTACAACTTTTTCGCAAACTTGGCACACGCGTTTCCAAAAACTTGTAAATACGACGCCACTTTGGCTATTTTACGTAGCAACGTCACTGGGAGGTGGGTGAAGGGTTTCTGGGATGGAAATAATTTTTAGGTCAGGATTTTGAGAGCGAACGATGGTAAAGAAAGAACGTTTGGATAGTAAAAAGGTTGGGAATAAATGAAGGGTGCGTTTGCAGGAAAGGGTAACTTTGTAGAGGGTTGTAAAGGGTAAGGGAGATACGGAAGTGTGGTTTGCTTCGTTTGTACGACGGGAGGTGGCGCGCGCGCGACTAACGTTGCCCAAATGGCGGACTCAGCTGGGCCTCGCACGCTACTCAATTTAACCTTGTAGCAACGACCTGCTGGTCGCAGTTATGCCTAAAAGAGGCATCCAGAGCTGTAGGTATACTTATTACTACCTACTGTTTAAGTTTTTCTAACCCCAGCATACAAGGAATAGAATGTCCTTATAATATAAAATTCGTTAAAATATACATGAATACATTGTATTAATTATTTTTGAAAAGACAAATTATGTTAATTAATGTATTTTGATATAATAATGGGTAATTTATGTTAATCATAAAATTTAATTAATGGTTTACTTTTATATTCCAAAATAGTAGTTCTTACATTATGTAACATAGATTTAAATAGATGCTATCAAAGGTTTATTTTATGTCACTCATATACACTATATAAAATAAAAATCGTTTAAGTCAACGTTTCAAATTTAAATTCAAAATATAGGATCAAATGTAATCTTAAAGAAATGTACAGTAAGGCCGACATTATGCCATGATATATCTTTCAAGCTTTTAAATCAACGACCGTCATAGACAACGAGCCCGGGCCTCATTCTATCTTACCTAATAGAATTTCCGTAATAAACTTTTTCCTATAGGTAATTTGTTAAACAGCGAAGTTTTCTATTTAACGATCGAACAAACAGACACAAGGATGTAAATTAAATTGTATAAAAAATGTACTTTTATATAATTATTATTTCTTTTCTTAATATATTTCATATATTTATGATTTGATTTGTATGTACTTAATAATAATATATATCCATCCCAATATACAGTAACTATTTGTTAATAGGTATAATATATAATACTTATTTATTGTAGAATTATAGGGGTAAATTATTTATATGTAAATTATCACTATAAATTAAGTTTGATATAAGATAAACAGCTTCTATACAAAATAGATACAAATTAACTGAGCTTTTTGTACGCCACTGTTGTTTAACTTGTGGCGAGAATTTTTAGGATTATAACTTTTTTTCACTTTATTTTTGGCGACCAATCTTTCAGATTATTACTGCTATTGTCGTTTAATTAATAATATTACAAGTGTCGTTTGAATATTTCTATATTCTAACAAGATGGTGGCTCCCTTATTAGAACGTTCTAGGGAGTTTTTGTGGTATCTCAGAATTTCATGCTCCGTATATATTTTCCACTCACTTCATTTATACACAATAAACTAATTATATTAAGTAAAACACCACCAAATTTACAAGATATAAAGTGATATAACACAAGATTATGAATAAATATAAAATCCACTAACTGACAAATTAAAATCCCGCCAAAAACTCCTTGAGTGCTCTTGTGGTGAGTATGATTGGGATCATAACTTACCATGAAAGCTCATAGCATAGTGATTAACCTTTTAGTTATTCGTCTTAATTTTTTATAGGTTCTATATTTGATCACAATTCCACCCGGTGTTAGGTAATGTGTGAACAAAATTGAATACGCTTTAGAGAAACTCTCTCTAAAATGGAGCAGTTGTGCAGTATAATAAATAACTAAACTTGTATTAAATATTGGAATAACGGTTTCTTTTAAGAAAGTACTGTAATCATTTATTTTTTATGTAAATTTATTACATAATTTCTTCTGCATAATATAAATAAACATTGAATTAAATGTATGTAAATGTTTTACGTAGGATTAGAAGAAAAAGGTTTCTACTTAGATTTATTTAAGTCAGTTAAACTTTCTTTTTTGTAATAATGACATAGCGTTTTTAACCACAGATATCTACACCGTTTAGTACCTATTTATTTAGCCATAACAATATTATTATTATCTATAATTGAAAAAAATATGGAAATAATTATACCTAATAGTGGAGTTTTTGGCGGGATAATTTTATCTGTCATGTAGTGGATTTTATATTCTATGCATAATTTGTATTATTTGACTCTATATTTTGTAATATTGATAATGTTTTACGTACTATAGTTAGGTTATTATGCAACAGGTGACATGGAAGCAACAAGAACTTCCTGGATAGTTCTTACAAGAGGGCTACTATTTTGTTAGAACATTGAAACTTGACAAGAAACCTAATATATTATTCTACTCGACAATAGCAGTAAATAATCTACTAGAAATTTGTGTTTTTTTTTTTTCGTACTGACTACTCTGTTGACTTAGCAAGGTCTAACAGCTTCACTGGACTATACTAGAAAATTGGTTGTCAAAAAAAATCTTCTAGTTGAATTTTTGGGGGGATCTTGGTCTCTTGTATAGTGGATTTTTTATTTTATTCATAATCTTGTATTATTTGACTGATATATTTTGTGATATTGATGTTATTTTACGAAATATGGTTCGGTTATTGTGGACAAGTGAAGTTGATAGGAAATAATACCACGGAGCATGAATTCTCAGATGCCACAAAACTCCCAGGAAAGTTCTAACAAGGGATCCACCATCGTGTTAGAACACTCACTGCATTACAAGATACTTGTAGTGTTATTATTTTCGCGACAGTGGTTGTAGAAGATGGTTGCTAAAAATAAAAAATATAATGTATTTGAGACAAAGTTTCATTGAAATGGTTTACCTTAAAACAATCTAATATTGTGTGGTATAAAATACTTTTTAAGATACGATATATCTATATTCTATTAACGGAAATAAAGTACCTTTCAGATTCAATCATGTAAAAACTATTTAACGTATCCGCATAGGAATATTACCATTCGATGTAGAATGTACCTACTACTTATTTTTTGACAGTTTTTTAAAGCTCAACAAAATGGACAACAGTCAGCTTATAACATATATAAAGAATAATATATATTTCTATGCACGGCTATAATTTCATTTTATATTGCATGACTTTTTTAAGGCTTACTGTAACAAATTGAAATACATCATCCAAAACATGGTTACGAGGTACATTTTGAGATTTTACCGAGGTCTTAGTCTGTCATGTGGTGGATTTTATATTTTATTCACAATATTGTGTTATTTGACTGTATATTTTGTAATATTCATTGTGTTTTATGTAATATAGTTCAGTTATTGTGCTCATGTGAAATGGTCGGGATATAATACCACGGAGTATGAATTCTGAGCAGTGGCGTAACTTTACCATCTGTGGCCCGTGGCAAATTCTTTTGATGAGGCCCTATCACTAAAAATCGTCACGTTGTACTCAGTTTAATTTTAATGAACTTCGAGATTCTTAACGAACTCAATTGTATTATAGTCATTAGTTGTCTCACTTTGGATTTTAAGCAAAACTTATAAAGATATATATACTTTTCAAATGAAATAAAACGCTCAAGTACAATGTCAAAAAATATTTTTGAACTCGCAGCTTCTTGGACCGGGGCCCTCTTGGGTCGGGGGCCCATGGCATTTTGCTAGCCCTGACACCCTATTGTTAGGCCACTGATTCTGAGATACCAAAAATACTTCATAGAAACTTCTAACAAGTTTAACATCTTATTAAATATTGAAATTGTCACAGGTAACTGTTAATATTATTACCAAATCAACAATGGCAGTAGTATTCTAGAAGATTGTTTGCCAAAAGTAAAATTAAAAAAGATACATTTCAGAAAAGAACTAGGGTAATTTGTAAGCACACGCTATACTAGCTCTGATTAATATAACAAATATGCAATTAAAAGATATCGAGATCCTGCGAAGCCGAAAATTAGGGACTATGTGTTTTTGTATTTGGAAGATCTGAAGATAATGTATATAGACAAATATTTGATCAGAAAGTGAAATAAGTCTAGATTACAACTACTGCGCTATCAGTCGAGCTTTGAGCCATTCAGAAGACACTATAAGTAAAAAAAAACACCAAAGTCAGTCAAACTGTTTAGCAGAACAATTACGAACTGACGCACGTCGAAATTTTATTATGGAATTGATTTTATTTACTGCACAAATGTGCTAAATGCTGTAAAATCATGTAATCACTGCATTTAATTAAAAATGCTATCTTAAATTACAGTTATAATAACAGTTAAGGGAAGTTGACAGTTATTTAATATATATCTTATATAGATGATTTTTTTTTCGCAACAAACTTTTCCCGCGATTTCTCTATGTAGGTATTCGGTACATTACAGGCTGGAAAATAGCTAATATCACTTTCCAAGTGCTAGGCTATCTCTAATATTAAATTTAATTGCCATCAATATGGACAAGGGCGTCGCTACCGCTGTAGTTGCCGTATCAATGTATAGAATCCCCTTGTCACAGGGGTCCAGACCAGTGTAAGCGAAAATTGGTTGTATTGTATCCGTAACCTCAAACGCTCGTAATAAATTTGAAATATAAAAATGGAAATCACTATACAATTGAGCAGTTACAAGCTCCCCCTTCAACGACTGTGATACGAGAGACCTTTAAAGTCAACTATTTTACTAGGCTTAGAGGTTATTAAGTTGTAAAATGGTAAGATACAGACGGAGTACTCTCTGATTTATAATAATTTGAGTGATTCTCTTCTATTTTATTTTTGGCAACCATTCTTCTATTTAGTAGACCATTACTGCCAATGTCAAGTGGGTAACGATATTACAAGTTTATTGATATAACTCCAATGCACTAACAAGACGGTGGCCATCCTATAGTATTATTTGCGATCCACTTCACTTGTGCACAATAACCAAACTATACTACGTAAAGCAACACCAACATTACACAATATAGAGAAAAATAACACAAGATGATGGATAAAATAAAAAGACCACTACATGACATTCCAAGATCTCGCCAAAAACTCAAATTTGAGTGGTCGACCAGAGGTATTCCAATTCGACCATACATTATTTGATATTTTTTAAAATTTCAAAATTATTGAGGTTATTTTCCCAAAGAGTTTGCATACCTATAATGTAGATTAGTTAACGTAAGAATCGTGAAATTTATATATATGTATCTAAGAGCTCGATGCCTTTTCGTCCTTTGACAACCAACTTTAAATGTATATATTTTCTTTAGTATCTAGTTAACAATGACAAAAAAAGAGAAAAATGTTAAACATTACAAAATTTGAATCACCTTTTTGTCCTTATCAGCGACAAGTAGGTACCTTATCTAATATTTTTGGTCTATTTCTGTATAAATACGTGTACTTAGATAATGTTCGTTATTTTTTATTTTTGATTACTTATAATAAGCTTTCTTCAAGGACTTTGAATTCCTAAAAACTGCACTTTTAATTGCTTTGTCATTGAATTATAATCAATAGATAAATAGGTATGAATATAATAAAATAACACAGGTTTATTTTTATATCCACTAAATAATAAAAAAACACATAAAAAAACTTAAAGAATATTTTTTTTGTTTTATTTTAGACAATCAATCTTTCAGATTATTACTGCCACTGTTCAGGTAAGTACCTAACTATATTATAAGCGTTTTTATAACTTCCCAGCAAGTATTTGTGGCATTTCAAAATTCATAATCCGTGGTGTTATTTCCAATACACGTTATTTGTGCAGAATAATTGAACTATATTATGTAAGATACCACCAATATCACAAAATACATACTGTATTATAATAACACAAGATTATGAATATAATATAAAATCCAATACATGACAGAATAAGATCCCGCCAGAAATTCTTGATACATTTAGGTACATATTGCTATACATATTTTGTTACGGTATATTCTTTAGTAAATAAATTTGGAACTAGCTGTACCCACCGGCTCCGAACGCGTTTTTTTTAAATTGTACTAAAGAAATGTAATATTGTGAGAATATGTACAATTACTGGAATACTCTTTCATAAGATTTGTAGGTACGACACGCACGCCATCTACTGTAACATGTATTAGATATATAAATACTAAAATTGTGTTAAATGACGTTTACCATCAACAACATATTTGGAACTTTAACCCACCATATAACTAACTACCTTAGTGCTTACTTACAATGTTCTATATTTGTGCACCCGATTAGGCCTCCCACGGCAGCGGCTCAAGCCTAGGTTCGGTCCCTCGGTAGGGAGCCCTTGAGTGCGTTGCTTGCGCGATACGGTGACACACAAATATACATCACCGCTACAACACTACACGATCACCCCCACACACGTGAACGCTTACACATGAAAGTGGAAGGGTTTACTTTTGTTTCCCTTATCGAACTGAAAAACTCTCAATTTTCTGATAATAAATATATGGAGGAGTTGTTGAGGCGTGTATGCTTGGTACACATATACGTTTCAACAACTCATACATATATGAATAGTTAGCTAGGTTGGCTAAGATAGGTCGCGAGTTTGCATATAACATGCAACAGCCAAGCCGAGGTGTGCCGTGCACCCTTGAGCTGGTTGCCAAAATAAAATCGGCTGAGTGCCTTAAGCGCTCGCCTTAGTAGTCCAGTGAAGCTGTTAAGACCTTGCTGGGTCAACAGCGTAGTCATTTCGAAAAAAAAAGAAAGTTCTATATTTGTTATTATAAATTTATATGCCCTTATTGTCAATATAATAACATTTTTGTAAATATACCAAAAAAGGGTGTGTGTACTTACGTACACACGTTATAAGTTATACTTCTTTGTCGTAACAAGATATTCTTTTAGAAAGTTTTATCGTTCGCCTTATTCTACGTTTCTAAAAAAAACGACGCTAACAAAAGATACAAGGTATTTATCACATTGAAAGTTTTAATACAAAAAAAAATACAAAGAAACAAAATGTTGACTATAGGTAATTTCAGGGTGTCGGTTTTTTCGTGGAGGTGTGCGCGCGCATCGTAAAAATTTACTCTCATCATTTTTCCCTAACACGCCAAAAGAAGTAGGTATAACTTCGAAAAATAATCACTTTTCTGTTCCTTGAGGGAAAATACGTTTATGATCTAATGAAAAAGACCCCTCTAACCTTCAAAATTAATAATAATTATAATGTTATATTGTAAATAATAAGCTGATAATTATTTTTGTAATTAAAAATACAAAATGAGCTAAAATCTTGAATTCATTTCATTAATATTGTTGGATGGCTTTGTAGACCAGTGTTAGATCGTGTTGTGTATCTCGAGAGGTGGCTTGGCTTGGTGACGAAGATGAGATGAAAGGAAACACACATTTCATACAAATCAAGTTATAAAACTCTATATCTGTCTGTCAGCGTTTTTTAATATTTGACAATTGAAATAGTGCACATTGAACTCGATGAAAATCTCTACTTCTAGGTAAACTAAAATTATAAGTACAGATTGTAAGTTTATAAAGTTGTAGGGGGTAATCACAGGAACTACTGGTCCGATTTGAATAATTCTTTCAGTATTATGTAGCTCATTTATCGTGGAAGATTATAGGTTATATATTGTCACGTGGAAGATTATAGGTTATATATTGTCACGCTAAGACCAATAGGAACGAAGCACCGATAAAAAATGTTTCAAAATCGGGAATTTTTTCCTCTTGAGAGCTTCAGAGTGTTAGCGTTAGCCCAAAGTACCGAATGGGCTATTTCAGAAAACCTATAAGTCACATTTTTTTACAAAACGAGGTTTTGCGTTTTTGCATTTTCCTAAGATAGCTACATTTTTTTTTTTATTCTGGAGAATGGGGCTATGCAGGCCTTTAATGGTCCTGTATCACTGCGACCAGTAGTGATCTATTGTGATCGCCCCATGTTACTAAAGCTCCCCGCCTAGTCCTATAGTATTTAAAAACTGCAGGACTTTTTTGGCTGAGAGCACCTGTACCTCATCCGGAAGCAATACATGCTTTCCTAGAATCCGGTTTCGTTTAGGCTTTAGTGGATCACATTCGCACAAGAGGTGTTCGGGGGTCTCATCTGCACTATCACAGAACCTGCACTCTCTTGTGCTCTGGACACCAATGTTGTGCAAGTGTTTTTTAAGACAACAGTGTCCAGTGAGTGCTCTCACTAAAACCCGTATTTGATTCCTCCCAAGTGACAGGGCCTTACCAGCATATCGCTGGTTAAAAGCTCTGATGAGCTCCTTGGAATGGTTTTGTCCTGGCAAGTTGTGCCAGAATGTTTTAGCTTCTTGATTGTAATGGTTTCTAAGGGTCAAGAGACCTAGGCTTTTGGGTATTCCACAGAACTGTTCTGGACCGATGTGTATTCCCATAGCCCCTGCCCTTGCAAGTTCATCAGCAACTTCGTTGCCACGAATGCCTGCATGCCCCGGAACCCATCGCAAAATAAGTCTGTTTTTTTGTCCCAGACTGTTTAGTACAGCCACGCAGTTTGACACAAGTTTCGACTCAACTGAGTCTGAAGCAAGTGCCAGTGCCAAGATAGCTACATATGTCAAACAAAAATCACAGAAGTCACTTAAATATTGAAGGAACACCATCAAGTCAAATATCGCATGCATTAGAGAAACTTCATAAGTCACTGACTAATTAAGACACTAATTTTCTTCAAAATTTGACAATATTCATTTTCCACTACAATGAAGGACAAAATGGGGTAGTGACTGTTAGTAAATACATTGGTGGCTTTGTATCAGATTCTTTTATGCTTAGGAATGCATCTAGGGTTGTCTAATCTAAAACTTGAAACTTATCTTCCTCAAAAACGAAATGTCAAAATATTTTATAATTAAATATATAAATGGTCAGTTACAGATTGAGAAAACAACGGGGATTACATCTATTCTTAAATTATGGTTTCAAATTAATAGTTATTCATAAAGAAATTATAAAAAAAAAACAACAAAAAGCTTTTAATTTCATTTATTTCAGAAACCCCATAAGTCAGATGACTTTTAAGTGATTTTTTAGGCACTAAAAACAAGAAAAGAATATTTTATAAAATAAAAACATTGCATTATTCTTTAAACTTCCGTAATGTTAATAAAATTTAAGTTGGTTCAGACCAATTTTATGTAAAAAATTAACTTTGCTTGACTTATGGGATTTCTGCAACATCCGATTCAACTATTCTACGCGGACGAAGTCGCAGGCAGGGGCTCGTACCTACTAACTAAAATTATTATATATACGAATAGCGGGCCCGACGGACGTTGTCCCATTCTGATAATAAAAAAGCCCTTGACATATTATATACATGAACCTTCCTCATGAATTACTTTATCAACTATTAAAAATCGCATCAAAATTCGTTCAGTAATTTTTGAATTTATCGTGAACAGACAGACGTGGCAGACGGCATTGTTTTATAATATGTAATGATGATAATACTATAAAAATTCCTCGGTCTGTCAATATAATTCTCACCATAATCGGCTCAGCCGTTTCGGCCATTACCGTCGGTAAAAACGGACACCTCTATTTTGTTGATTTAATGTTAGAAATAGGGGACAACAATAACTCAATTTGACAATGTTACAATAAATATAGTGCATTATTTTTACTAGCTTTTGCACACGGCTTTGTTCGTAAATTTGAGAGTACTTTTTTCTGTCAACATGAATGCAAAATTTTATGCTTATCGGTTGAGAAGTAACACATGAATTCGTAACAAAGAAACAAATTTACAGCCGCGTTATATTAGGATTTATTAATGCATTTTCACTATTTGAAAGCTCTTTGCAGTTATGTGTTATAAAGTGTTTGGAAGTGAATAATTTTATTGTTCAAGACATAATTCTTTTGACGCGTGTCGGAAAAGTGACGAGAGTGAATTTTTACGATGCGTGCGCATACAGGCACCTAAACGCGACACCATGAAGTTAGTCGGTAATTTTCTGTCAGGTGTTCTTTAGAACTTGTAACTATGTTCAAGGTGGTTACTTCTTACAAATAACGGCTTAATGAACTCATGATTATTTATAACTAGCTGATCCGTGCAACTTAATCTCCACCAAAACAGTTATCACCGGTTTCAATTATATTTTTAAATGCGAAAAATTTTAATAAACCTAAAACCCGATTGCAGCCACACCTACCGTTTCCAATTATAAATCAAAATTATCAAGGGACTCACTTACGTAACAGTATTGAAATATGCCAAAAATATTCCAAATGGTCAGTCACTCTACATTAAGAGATACTTTCGACGTCCCACGATACAGAATCACATTTTTCTATGCACTATTTATTCTAAGTTCCGACTTCTGCCCTGATAAAAAAGGGCTACGGGGTAGGAGAAGAATCGCGCGTTCTGACAGTCCATGAATCCCAGGGACTGACCTTCAAATCGGTGGTGATCCTGCAAACAAAGAGCAGAAGGGTACAAATCCACGATAGCGTTTCACATGCTATAGTGGCAATATCTAGACACACCGACACCTGTGTCTACTGTACCGACGTTACTGACGACGCGATAAGTAGGTTCATTCGTCGGGCCGTGGACGCTCCGACACGGGATATTGTGGATTACAACCTAAAAATGGCCATAAAGAATGGAAATGCAAGCGCTATAAAAACAATAACATCATTAAACCATTAAAAAAAAAGTTAATAATAATTAAACAGTGAATATTTAATAAATTACTAATAATAATAATATATATATATACATATATATGCTCACGGGTACGACTTTTACGTAAAAAAAAAAAAACTACATCTAAGCAAAAAAAAGGTGCGGACCAAGAGTCTGCAGACTAAAACAAAAAGGAAAAAAAAAAAAAGTTCCGACTTCAAATATATTATTCGTATTATTTATTTATTACTAGCTTCTGCTTGCGACTCCGTTCGTGAGGAATAGTTACATTGGGCTAACGCAAATATGCAGCCGAAATTCTTAAAAGATTTAAAAACCCCGATTTTACAACCTTTTTCTTTGGTGCTCCGCTCCTATTGGTCTTAGCGGAATAATATAATAAGCCTTAACCTTTTTTTAATAAATGAGGTATGTAACACTGAAAGAATTTTTGAAATCGGACCAGTAGTTAATGAGATTTACGCGTTCTAACAAACAAACAAACCCTCCAGCTTTATAATATTAGTATACATTACTACTCTTCTCACGTACTTAACTCGAACCGTCATTAAAATTACAATAACTTGATAGAGTGGACAGATTTTAATTAAACAAAAAATTGGTACTCCTGAGGATTTTCTTGCTTAGCTTTTATTGTGAACTCAGTACTTTACAAGTCATACGTGGTCATACAAGCAGACAGACAGACATTTCTAAAAATAATTCAAATGTATTCTACTGGGGTGTAAGGGGTGTCGAGTAACATCTTAAGACTTGAGACACCCAAGCCAACCTCACCTGCACGTGGTGCACCCTGCGGATCAACGAACGAGGCAATGGCGAGAGCGGGGAGGTAGGGTTTTACAGCCTGACTAGGTCGCAACCACCATGTATATGGCGAAAAAGCCCGTCATAGTGACTCACTTCTGCGCGTCGCGTTTCCGGATCAGCCTGTGCATATCCAGTACCGGGTGACTTTCGTCATTATGGCCGGCATGACAGCGGCGGCCGGCGATGGATAATCTGTCTATCGGTGGTTGCCAATGTTTTTGGATTGTACTATGCTTAACATCAGGCATAGTGCAGTCACTTTGCCGTGCATCAATAAAAAAAAATTAAAAAAAACTTATTCCTAGACACCTACAACCATTTTTTTACGAACATCAAAAAAGTACAGACACCTTAGATTCACATTCTCATTATATATATTGATGATGATTTAGTTACTCATCACTCTTTAATGCCTTAATTGTTTTTGGTATTGAAGTCAGTTTAATTTTTTTTTTTTTTTTGTTTAAAAATGTATTACTTCAGTTACTAATATTTCGTCCTTTCTGATGGTACTAGATTTACTTTTTTTAAGGTAATTGTCGCGCGAATTAAATCAAACGTTTTTTGTTGAAAGGAGACGTGGCTGCGGACATTCAATTCCAGGCAGTAATGCAATTCCACTTTAATCTATCTATCTATACTATTACTATAATAAAACTGTAGCAAGGCCAAATCTGTACATTAAATATTTTTTGAAAATTATAATCGGGATAGACTATGTTAGCGATATAGAAGCCAAAAATAATCTTTTTACAATTTTTGTCTGTCTGTCTATATGTCTGTCTGTCCCTGTGAACACGTATCACTCTGAAAGTACTGAACCAATTTTGAAGAAACTTGACAAGGGTGCGATATGCATAAACAAACGTAACGCTTACCGACAGCCAGGTGCCCAGCTCGCAAGTTGTTCGGAAGAACATAGACAACTTGAAGAGGCATTTACGCAGGTCGCCATGACAACGGCGACCGTCGAAGGGTGACGTATTTCTCGGCAGTCGCCGTTGTTTTTGGACTGCACTATGCTTACCGTCAGGCATAGTGCAATCATTTTGCCGATCTACTACAAAAAAATACGTCCAATAATACGGCAATTATTCTTCGCAACATGCGAGAAAAGGTTTTTAAGCAGGGATTACAAGTTGCACAAAAGCAGACCTCAATTAAGGATTACATATTTCAAAAATATATAATTACATATGTACATGTTAATTTAATGCATTACACACATTTATTCCCTCTATGAAATGCTTTATTCATTACCTATGACTTTTTCGGTATAATCCAGTAATCCGAACATTCCAATAATCCGGCACTCCGGTTTTGAATAGTGCCGGATTATTGAAATTGTACTGTAGCACTATTTATTTATGTCTCTGCTTAAAATATTTGTGATATGACAATTTCTTCAAGCGTTATATTTCGCATTAACTTCGCGTCATGACATGCTAGTAAGCGTGACCGATCGTATTGTGCTTGCGCGGCTTGCATCAGTCTAGCGACCCGTAGTATAGCACACGTGTATTTCTAACATTGGTATTTTGTACTAAGATTATGTTCGTCCCCGGATAGAAACCTCGAGCTGTTACTATCGCGATACAGTAACTCACCTACATCACTAATACACACACGAGATCATATCTCATAGACGTGCACACACATACACATCTGGTGGAAGGGTTTTATTTTTTTCCCTTATTTGAACTGAATCGAGTAGTTCGTTTCATTTCGGTATACATGTAAGCGATTGTGATTCATACAAGTTCAATTGTATGAATCATAAACGAATATATATTTATGAATAGCTTAGAATAGTTTAGCTAGGTTAGATCGGGAAGTCGGTAATAGCTCAAGCCGAAGTGTGCGTGCACTCTTGTGCTAGTTTCCTAAACAAAATCGGCTGAATGCTTTAAGCTCTCGTCTTAGTAAAACCGGTGAAGCTGTGAAAGCCTCACTAGGCCAACAGCGTAAGTTAGAAAAAAAAACTAATATTGTACAGTCAATCGTATATTCATTACTAGCTGTCACCGCGACTTCATCCGCGTGAAACCGTATGTAAAAACAATCATTGATAAAATCATTTAAGTCCATTTACGTATCTACATTTCTCTCGTACTTTCGCCGCGTCGTCATTAAACTTACAATGACTTTTGATAGAGTGAATCGATTTTAATGAAACAAAGACTAAGTTATTCTCAAATATATACTTTATGATTTTCTTGATGTAGTTTTATTGTAAACCTATTATTTTAGCAGTGATGCGTGTTCATACAACCAGACAGATATTCCTAAAAATGATTAAAATGTATTTTATGACTTATTCCTAGACACAGACAAAATTTTTTTAAAGACCTAATAATAAAACAATTATAATTATTTGTAACCGTAACTGTTTAGAAGATTTTTTATTAATTTTTAATTATTTATATCAGCTTCTGGCGGTGATTTCGTCCACGTGGAATAGTTACTTTGAGAACGCTAACACGCACCGGATGCTCTCAAAAGGAAAAAAGAAACATTTTTAATTGATGCCCCGCTTCTATCGGTCTTAACTTGATGATCTATAAATAGCCTTCCTCAATAAATAAGCTATATAACACTGAAATAATTTTTCAAATCGGTACCAGTAGTCCCTAAGATCATCGCGTTCAAACATTTATTTTTCTCGATCTGACCACGCCACTGACCTACCAAGGTCTTAACAGCTTCACCAGACTACTAAGACGAGTGCTTGCGGCACTTAGCCGATTTTGTTTGACAACTAGCTCAAGGGTGCACGGCACACCTCGGCTTGGGCTGATGCCTGATACATGCAAACTCGCGACCTATCTTAGCTAACCTAGCTAACTATTCATATATATATGAGTTGTTGAAACATATATGTGTACCAAGCATACATATCTCAACAACTTTTATATATATTTCTTATAGGATAATTTTTCTAAATTATTTCAGTTCGATGAGGGGAAAAAAATAAAACCCTTCTACTTTCATGTGTAAGCGTGTATGCGTGCACGTGTGTGGAGATGATATGTGTAATGTTCTTGCAGAGATGTAAAATTTTATGCTCCTATATCGCGCGAGCAGCGCACTCAAGGGCTCTACGCCGAGGGAACGGACCTAGGCTTGAGTCACTGCCGAGGGCACGCATAGCTTTCGAACAAACAAACTCTTCAGCATTATGACATACTAATAATATATCTAATACCTTTAAACGAGCAATTCTTGTATATTTTTATATTTGTATATATTCAGGATCTCGGAAACGGCGTCATCTATTTCCGTGAAATTTAGTATGTAGGTAGTTTCGGGGACGATAAATTGATCTAGCTAGATTTAATTCATAGAAAACTTTTTTTTACTAAGATTTCAATCAAAAATGTTTTTTAAAGAACCGAGCTAGGCTCGGTCGCCCAGGTACTTATCATAATATACTAATATTAATGCAACATTAATATAGATGTACTTTAACACCAGAGTTTGGAAAAGAACAAACACATTTTTTTTATATCATATAGGAGGCAAACGAACATGCGGGTCATCTGTTGTTAAGCGATCACCGCCGTCCATAGACACTAGCAAACCCAGGGAGTCGCACGTGCGTTGCCAGCCTGTGTTTGGGGAATTGGAGAGAGGTTAGAAGAGAGGGGAAAGGAGATGGGTCCGACGCTCTCACTAACCGAACGAAACGCAACAATGCAAGCACTGTTACTTCACGTCGGTTTTCTGTGAGAGGGTGGTGCTACACCAGGTGAGCCGACCCATTCATGCTGAAACCAATAATAGCTTTAGCGTGGGTCTACCACCTACAGCTCTATAATAAAGAATTATAATAAAATAGGCCTAATAGATATCTTACATTCAAAACTAAACCCTATCCAGCGTTATTACATTATATTGTGCAGTTCTTTAACCGAATAGATTACTCTATTAATTTATGTTAAAACAATCTAATAAATTAATCTTGAGGTCTGTATTTTTTTTAATCTGTAACTGCTTTCCCAACAGGTTTTTTCTACAATTTGCTAAGAATCCTATGCAACATCATTCTCTTAACAGCTCCATTTTATCTCAAAATCTAAAACCAAATTAGATTTATATTTTATTCCTATGAGTGAACAACATTCTGAAATATTTCGCTATATTTTATTATCCCGTTTAATTTATTATTTAAAACGTACAGAAGATGAATTAATTTTAAATGATTTAAAATGCTATTTTTTATTTTAATATACCAGTTTATATTTCGAAGCAATTCGAAATTAACGTACCACGGTTAATGTTTATATAAGAAATTCACTTCCCTTTTTAAAAATAACAAAGTTATATCATGATAGTAGTCCGCAAATATATCAAACACTAGCCTCTGCTCGAGACTTCGTTCACGTGGAATATTTATTTTGGGCTAACGCTAACACGCAGTGGAAGCTGTCAAGAGGAAATAGATCACCGATTTTTAAACATTCTTCATTGGTACTCCGCTCCTATTGGTCTTACCGTGATGATATAGCCTATAACCATCCTCGACAAATTGGCTATATAACATTGAAAGAATTTTTCAAATTGGACCAGTAATTCCTGAGATTACCCCCTTAACGTCACAACGTCAGAAACTCACAAACTTTTCTTTATAATATTAGTATAGGTAGTACAGACTAGTATAGATGACGTAATACCATAAATACAATACGAAAAAAGTCATTCATATAGTTAAATAAACAAACTAAAATATTCTTAAGCGATATTTTTTCTATGAAAACATAACAAAATTATAGTAGCCATCTTGTTCTTACCAAAAAAATAAAACATTATTTTTGAAGGTGAAAAATTAGTATTTTATAAGATATTTGTATTTGATGGACTATTCTTGAAATAAACATGACAATTATTACTATTTAATTATATTTTTGAATATATCTGATACTCAGCATTAGAATAAGTAGCATAAATACCAATGAAGTAACCAGAAAGCTACAGCATTATTACAACATCTGAAACACGTATAGAATACTTGCTTTAAAAGGGTTTGGGTACTTTCGTATTAAATGCACAATAATATTGGTTTTATAGTCATTGCTTTATTTATATTCGGGACGACGTACTGTAATACGATTACTTACAGTATTTAACCAAAAAAATATGATGGGGCATTTCAATTAATTCATCCATATATTAACTTCAGAATTGGCAGTATGGATTAATTCCTTTGCCTGTCCTATTGGACGAATATTATGAGTAAGATGAGTAGTATCATTTATATATTGTATATTTGATAAACAATTACGTATACGTTTATGTACAATTCCTTTGTATTTTTTTTTCATTTGCTTTATCTATGGTCTATGTGTCTACAGACAATTGCATTGGCACTTATACATAATTCGATATTTATGAGTTTACCTTTCATGACAATTAAATCAAAGACAATATTATCTTTATACTTGTATAATTATGCTATGTATATGTATGTATACTTACAATATAGTATTGCATATTGTCTCTGTGGGTCTAAAAGTAGAGTATCTAACCCCTGTGATTTGCCTGTGGTGACATTTTGCTATTTTAGAAAATTCTACGTTGTTATACCGAATATTTTGCAATTAAGTTTAAATCGTGTATTTGCCACACTTGACATTGGCGAAATTGCCTAATAGGCCATATCAAAGAAAAAAATGGCTTCCTTCTTATATGCCATGATGTACATGTGCATTTTTATTTTCAGTCGACAAAACTAGATAAAAGATATTATACTGAACGGACCTACTTATAAAATACGTTTTTGATTCAACCTCACAGACACTACAGTTTTATTCCAAACTAAGCATAGTTTATATGTACAAAAATAACCTAAACACAGAACCAATAATTGTGTTTCATGTGTAAAGTGACGACATACGCCTATACTAAACCAGTAATAAGTACTTTTAGAAATTTCGATAATTTTCAACACAGATCAAAAAGATTGCAACAGTTCTCAATTATAACCAATTGTCTGATTACATTTATTAAAGTAGGTAGCGCTACTTGTAGAAACTTAGGAAAACTCAGTAGTAAATACCTACATGATTATTTGTTTACAAATGGAACACTTTAAATCCATAGTCATATTTATCTTTATACCTGTCTAGTACCAACTTGTAAACTTAAAGTTAGTAATTCAAAACTGCTTTAATATCATGGTCCTTGGATATCTAAATAGTATTCTTATGTAAATCTTTTTAAACTGGCCAGTTTTTGTTGAAGACAAACTTTATTAAATCAGAACAAGTATTAAATTACAGATTTAGGTATCTACTCTAGTAATCAATTTGTTGCTATGCACATTTCGATATTTGAGAATTGTTTAAAAATTAGATCACTGCATGCATTCTATCAAATTTCGATACTAAAATACATTATACATAATACCAAAATTATTTATTTGTGATGTGGCATGTAGTATCTGTGGAATAATGTAAAAAATAACCCAATCTGCAATACATTTTATATTTGATAAAATATAGTGAATGCCTAAATAATTGTATGTCTATATATACTAAACTTTTATTCCAATGACTGAGATTTAAAATAAAGGCTTATAAATCAAAACGATGTAACAGAATAACAATTATGCAACTCAGTAACTTTATTGCAATATGATAGCAGTCATCTTTATTAGGCTATAAGCTTACAAACAGATATTACTACCCATAATGTTAACCTAGTAGATATCTTTACCTATCTACAGATTTAATGCTTAAATTAAGCTAGCTGTAAAATTAATAACAAAAAATTTTTAAGATCAAGGTTTTTTTTTAATTTGCCTTAGTATACTTAGCTTTTATAACTTCATCGAATTATGAAGCCCGGAATATTACTTAACAGTGTATCATATTATTTATTCCAGCTCTCGAAAGCTAAACCATGCAAATTAATCTACGGATTCCGCATGCCGTGACATCTAGTGACAATCTATATTAATATTTGTACTGCCATCTAGTATCTGATAGTTTTAAATTAATTCCAGTTTTTTAATTGAAAATTTTAACAAATTAACATGTAATATATTGTATATATATTTTTAAAAATGGAGATTA
The DNA here is from genome assembly GCA_014332785.1 of Antheraea mylitta. Classification (NCBI taxonomy): domain Eukaryota; kingdom Metazoa; phylum Arthropoda; class Insecta; order Lepidoptera; family Saturniidae; genus Antheraea; species Antheraea mylitta. The sequence continues at coordinate 970,436 of JACEII010000075.1, read as the reverse complement.
TTTTTTAAATGTTTTAAATAACATTAATATCAAAATGTTTACCGTCGGTTACATATTATTTTTAGTGCGAAAGAAGTAAAAAATATTTTAAATTGGCAGCACTGCAATAACTGTCAATATTCATGATTCAATTACATACCCTAATATAATAACTATAAGGTATACATTTATAAATTGTAAAATATCAATAAGACATTACGTCTTTTGAGTAGGAAGTGGCATAAAAATAGGATTGCCAACAATTTGCGTGACGTCACTCGAATGGAGTCATGGTATCTTCTAAAATTACATAGCAGAAGAAAAAAATATTTTCTTTACGTATACACTCCATTTTCGTTATAAATATCTGAAAGTGACTTGAACTGTGTACGGTGCGAGTGTTTAAACAAATAATTAATTGTGTAATAGGAAAGAATTCTATAAATTAAATACAACTGAACAGTTACAAGGATATTTTATTAGCTTTGTGAGTATTTCAGCGTATTTTCCGTTTGTAAATATTGAAAATAAATCGATTGTAATAAGTTTAATATGATACACGTGATTATTACGTGTGGAAAAAATTGAATTAGTGTTTATTAGAATACGTAGCTATGTCATGCATACACTGACTCCTTATATCTAAAAATACGTCTAGTGAGTGTATTTTGGGATTTATATTTGGAGATTTTGCGAGTGCGAGACTGGGTAAGTCGTGTGAAAGTGTTAAATACGCGTTTTGTGTGTTAAAAAGGCTTACTCTGCGGTGGCCTTGAATGTTTCAATCAATTTTTGCACACGGTATCATATTACCGAATTGTGTTTACAATGCGGTACGAACCATCCTGAATTATGAATTAACATTACGTACGTAAACGGTATGATTATTTATTATCACAGGTTGGAATAATAAATAGTACTTATTGGATTATTCTGTAGTGTGACCTTGAAATAATAATGCCTGATATATACACGTGTGGCGTAAGAATGTGTTGTGACCAACATATTTGTTTCTTTTTTTTTTAATATTTTTACTAGATATTTTTTAATATTATCTGTTAAAAGTAGATAATATCAAATAAAAAGGCAAAAGAGTTTATTATATTTTTATTATTATGTTGGTAATAAAAAAGTTACCGTTTATTATAAGTTTGTATATCGAAATAAATATTACTATAAAAATAAATCAGAGCAGATTCTAATTGTGTTCTAAATTCATGTTCAGAGAGAATTAAAACATAAAACTAAACACTTTAAAGTTTACTGTGATTCTCTTATCATTATCAATTTTTGAATTTAAAAGTGTAAATAGGTGTAACAAGAATAGGTCTTATAAGTTTTATGTATACATTGGCATTACTGTGATAGGTAAAGCCTCTAGCAAACTAATAGTGACTTTGTGCCATCTAGAAATAATACTGACACCCAAAATTTTTTATTGGGGACATATTTTTTAAAACATGACTTTTTGCAATTGTGTTCCTTCCTACTCTGGTATACAAGTCTTGTAATTAAAGACTAGCAGACTTATGCCCACTTTTTTGGGTGGTAAACATTTACAAAAATACTTTTTGTGGCTTAAATATAGAAGTTACACATATGCTGTTAGTGATTTTTTTTGTAAGCATTACTCAATTATATATCTCTTATTGCTAAGTCAGGGTTCCCAAGAAACATTTTCATTTGACAGTTTCTTCTCGACTTACCACGTAAATTTAACTACTTCTTTCTTTTCATTTTTTGGGTTAATATACAGCCTGTGACACTCAAAAATAAGATGGCTGTCTATTACTAAAAGAATTTTCAAAATCGGTTGAGTAGTTTCTGAGATTATTCCCTACAATCTCACAAACTTTACCTTTTTTTTATATCATAAGAGGCAAACGAATAGGTGGGTCACCTGATGTTAAGTGATTTCCACAGTCCATAGACACCAGCAACACCAGGGGAGTCATAAGTGCCTTGCCAGCTTGTGTTAGAGGGGAGATGGAAGGGTAGAGGAGAGGTGGGCCTCCAGCGCTCTCACTGACCAAACGAAACACAACAATGCAAGCACTGTTACTTCATGTCGGCTTTCTGTGAGAGGTTGGTACTACCTCGGATGAGACGACCCATTCATGCTAAAACCAATCATAGCTTTAGCGTGGCTCTACCACCAAAAAAAATCTTCATGATATTAGTATAGTTTACAAGTCCTAGTTTTAGAACTGTTTGAGATTTTTTTTTTTATATTTTTGAATTCATGCTCCATGATATTGTATCCCATAAACTTGCCTAGTGCACAATACCAGGCTATGTTAAGCAAGCTATGGGAAAATCACATACATGCAAGCACATACAAACTCGCGCATGCCCCTACACCTGTATATTTTCATAAGGCTAGTTATTACACAATATTCTAATTAAACACACATTTCATATTTCCTCATACCAAATTTTTATTTAAACTTTATTTTTGACAATCAATCTTTCCGATTATTACTGCCATTGTCACATAGTCAATAATATCACAAGCGTCTGTGATCATTTTAATATTAAGCATCGTGTGAATCAGTATTCTAACAAGATGGTGGTTCTCTTGCTGGAACCTTCCAGGGAGTTTTTGTGGTATCTCAGAATTTCATGCTCCATGGCATATTATTTTCCATTCACTTCACTTATGCACAACAAACTGACTATATTATGTAAAACATCACCAAATTAACACAATATAGAGTAAAATAACACAGGATTATAAATAAAATGTAAAATACACTATATGACAGCCTAAAACCCCGCCAAAAACTCTCATACCAAAATTTAAAATGTATTACAAAATAGTTGGCACTTTATAATTTTATTCACATGCTTTTAAGATACCATGATAGTTCATAAAGTTTTTTTCATATCAAAAGAGGCAAATGAATTAGTGGGTCACTCGATGTTAAGTGATCACCACCGTCCATAGACACTTGCAACGTCAAGAGAGTCGCAAGTGCGTTACCAGCCTGTGTTTAGGGAGGGGGGACGGGAGGAGAGGAAAGGAAAATAGGTCTCCAGTGCTTTCACTGACCAAACGAAACGCAACAATGCAAACACTGTTACTTTAGGTCGGTTTTCTATGAGAGGGTGGTATTACCCCAGGCGAGCCAACCTATTCATGCTGAAACCTGCTGAAAGCTATTACTAGCTTCAGCGTGGCTCTACAACCTACTGATGATTCTAATTTTACCTTCCCTTTAAAGAATTCTTACACTTACTGGTCCCTTTTTTTATTATCTAATAACAATATATGTATAATGAAAATCGTTATGTGTAACTGTCCATTGCTAAGATGAAAAATATGTATGACATAAGTATGATAGCTTAGATGAAGGTTTCAATTGTATACACAGGACGTATCGTAAAATTCTCTCTCATACCAATATTAAATGCTAAGCATCACGTGCTCATAGTTTGTCATCTTTTATTTGACCATATATACCATTAGCTTCTGCCCGTGATTTCGTCCGCTTTTTTTTTTCTAGAACTGACTATGCTATTGACCTAGCAAGGTTTTAACAGCTTCACTGAACTACTAGGACTAGCGCTTAAGGCACTCAGTCGATGATTTCGTCCGCGTGGAATCGTTACTTTGGGCTAACAAAAACGATTTTTAAGCAATCCTCATTGGCGCTACACTCCTATTGGTCTTAGCGTGATGAGATATAGCCTATAGTCTTCCTGGATAAATGAGATATCTAATACTGAAAGATTTTTTTAAATCTGACCACTAGTTCCTTTTTTTATCAACGTAGAGAAATCCCTTATGGATATACTCGGAGGACAGAGTGGGTTATGTCCCACTCGCACGGAATAAAACCCCACGGTGTACCGTTATACCATATTGTTGGCAAGGGATCGTACTATGCTAGTCCCCTTGGATAGCCACCCCAACGGTCCGTCCGGCGGCAGGTTATATATTGTGTATGTAATGTATAGTTTGCGGCACCCAGCACTCGGTCCCCCTGTGTTACGGAATAACCGGCCTAGCCCCTGACCAGTAGTTCCTGAGATTAGCGCGTTCAACCACACAAACAAACTCTCCAGCTTTATAATATTAGTATAGATAATGATCGTGACGGTGATCGCCGTACTTTCGAACCCTTGCAAATAATCTGGAGTTTAAGGTGAAGAAAAACATCTCGAAAAAAAATTATAACGTAAAGACGGTATGGCTTTTTCCAAGCCCGCCTCGGTAGTACCATCCTTAGTTTGTACATCTGTTGCTAAAGTCTTGTTAGTATGTTCCGGCAACTGCACTTTGGAACCAGTCCCCAAAAAGAAATCAAGTTCATTAGTAGAGTGCTTACTTTGGAACTCTGCAACCATACATCTATACTAATATTATAAAGAGGTAAAGTTTGTGAGTTAGTGACGTTGTAGGAGGTAAACTCAGAAACTACTGGTCTGGTTTGAAAAATTCTTTCAGTGTTATATAGCTCATTTATCAAGGAAGTTTATAGTCTATATTTCATCCTAAGACCAATAGGAACGTAGCACCGATGAAAAATGTTTCAAAATCGGGATATTTTTTCCTCTTGAGAGCTTCCGCTTCGTGTTAGCGTTAGCCCAAAGTAGCTATTACTACGCGGATAGGGGCTAGTATCACGATAAAGTAGCTGTAGTAACGCTCTCTTAGTTTATCTAGTTTCGGAATCAACAATTTTACAACCAGATACTATCTCCCAGATATCGGTTTTTTTTTTTCAATTACATATTGCTTACGATTAGGCACAGTGACGTCACTTCCTTGTGCTACAATTTTGTCTAGTCAATCTCAATTTTACTTTCCTTAAGTTTTATACTACGGACGTTTTTGAAACGAGCTCTTCATTTGCTATACTCGTCCGTGCTAAAATAAATATTGTGCTGTTTTAGTTGACAGTGGAATACAAACTCAGAAATAACTCTAGCCTACGCAGCGATAATGGAAATATCACGATTCCCGTTGCCTGTGCGTTAGTGTGATAAGAATTACGTAATACCACATGACGTAACTGATCAGTAGATTTCAAATGGTCATAGAAAGTGTCGACCTTGGTGATTCTTCGTTTAGTTGTACCAAGGATCATTAATTTTATCTGTTTTACTTGTACATTGCAAGTGAGAAAAATAATAAATTTCTAAAGATTAAAAAACGGAATTCGTTTCTTGATATGGGTTAAAATGTTTTTTTAAATCGGTAATTACTATTCTGTTTTCAGGAATTGCATTTCTAGGACATGATAAGTGTTTAAAATAGTAAATCAGCCTATAGAATAGATTACAACGGTTTGGATGTCCAAATGTGTATACAATATGTTTAAGTGATTTATTCTATCTAGATCCTTACCTATTTTTTCATTAATTTGTTTCAGATACGAAGCCAAGTAACTGATAAAGAAAATGCTTAGAACACATCGACCGCCTAGAATAAAACTATACGTTAATTATTAAGCTGAAACTTAGTACTAAGTGTACTATGATATTAATTTAAACATTATACGAATAAAGTATTTGAATATAGTCAAAATGCCTGTTGCATCTCCTACAAGATTTGAGTCTTCATCGACCAGTCTATCGGGATCTTATAGATCCACGTTGGCATCATCGACAAACCTGGATAAGCCTTACTGTAGATCTCGTAGTGGTACGTACGGGACTACGACATTACGAACCTCGTTCGGTGACGTCACAAGTGAATACCGAACAAGGTATAGCGATATCGATGGCAAAAGAGAAAGGAAGACGTCTTTAGTAGAATACTCTAGAAGTTCACGCGCTCCGAGCGTCACAGACTCTGATAGCGGTATATCATCTAGGTATAGATCGGAGAGAAGCGAATCGCGGTCAAGGGATATATCGACGACAAGGAGCGAAAGCAGTAAAACAGCTAGTGAACCGTTACCGAGATCTAAGAGAAACTTCGGTTCCGTAGCATTGACGATGTCAACCGCGGAACTATACAACAAATATTCACCGGCGAATTATATACCGTTAACGCAGAGGATACAGCAACAACAGCAGTTGCAGAATCAGAATTACGGAGAGATTTCCCGATCGAAGTCTATATCGAACGATATAGGAAGACCGCCGGCCGCTGATCCATCACGAGCCGCCCGGAAAGCTAGGAATGCAGTCGCCTCTACGATATCCGAGGTATTTTATTTTATCTTCTTTCGACGATTCAAAAATTTGGGTGTCTGCGAAATTCGAATCATTAATGCGTTAATGAACCCTTGAAATATTTCATTCTTTAGACACCGACTTTTTTATCTATAGTAGTAGAATTAGAAATGGAGTTTAAAGTCGAGGACTGAGTTATGTGCTATTATTTTGTATCTGTTTTTTCAATTTCTTATGGATTTTGTTCTCCTATCCGTTTATCACATAAGGCCGTCAGCTCTTTTATGAACTGAAGATGTAATTTATCGAGGTAAGCTTTACTGTCAGGGTTTTTATATGTCGTAACTCTATATTTTTTTTGTAAAACTACATAGAACACTTCATACACATTGATTGTATAGATAAAATGATGACTTAGGACAAGCCCGTTTTGATATCTAATTTTTTGATTAGCTATCCCTTACTTAATCTCATTCGAAGATTTACTTGTATCGGCGGCTTAGTTGTACACAAAACAAAACAAGCGTCCATTAGTACCACACGTGTCTATTGACGCTAATACACCATGACCAAGATCTTACAAATAAAAAGAATTTTAAACAGTCACAGAATATACTAAAATTATGTTCATCATGTGTGAAAGTCTGTTTGAAAATACATCTTAATCCATACTGAAATTTAATTTATGTCAATTTGTATGTCATAATAATAATTCTTATTGGCTACTTAATTTTCATTGAGTATTTTAGATCATCTTTATTATTTTCTACCCGGTACTTTTATAATTCGTCCTCGGGTTTCACTTCCATGAGGCCTTCACTCCATTTGTAATAATTCTTACGAAGACCATCAGTAAAATTTAGACTTTTCCAAGCCACAACAGCTGGTGAATGTTGAGAAATTTCGCAGGCACACAAAGTGCCGTGTGCGCCGTGTGTGTGTGTGTGGTTGTTCATTAACAGTGTAATCGCACTAAATCAGAGCCATACATCGTTCTAGCTTTAAAATGTTTGATTCACTGTACCGCTTGAGAGACAGGATATGATTTGTTTCGTGCCTCTCAGTTGGTCCATGTGTGTCCGTAGTCACATAGAAAAGTATTTGCTAGTAATACTCTACATTCTCTAATGATTTACTCTACACATATGTTGAATTCCACTAGTGCTAAATGTAAGTACTCGTTAAATTGTTGTCATGATTTCAGACGCGGTATGTAACAATGATCTATAAATATGTCTTCTATAATATTCAAAATGTCCATCTCATATTATAGGTTCGCGTTCTGCCAAATTGCCCTCAGTATTGTGTTCCGTCTGACCTACTTGAGATTTTATTATCTTATATGCTCTTATACAACGTTGCAATATTTAAAGAAGTCCACTCTTATAAGCCGCACGCGTATAATAATAAAGTGATTTTGAATAATAGAATGTAGCGTGAATCATAAGAAGTATTACAGCAAAGCATGATATATAAATGTTGAACTAACACACACAGTCACATGTCGCAAAAATCATTTTTATTATCACAAAAAATTGAAAATATAAGCGTAAACTTTCAAACCAGAGAGCGGAAAGCCGACGATACAAGGATATTTCGCCAACACCAAGCTACAGTAAACGAAGCTCATTAACGAACGGCGTTAGAGATAGTAACGGCAACGATTTGCCATCAGTACTCGAAATGCGAAAGAGATTTGATCAGAAAATGACAGTCACAAAACTGCCAGCAAACGATACTAGATATTCAGCGAAACATTCTGTTGAACAGTATTTGAATCAACTCAAAAATTGCGAAAACGGCACAGTCGGTTACACAAAAATACTACAGAAAGACGATAAACCGGTACCCGTTCACTTACCGTATGTCGATAAAAACGGAACATCCAAGTGGGATGTAGGTTCTTCCAGTTCACGATCGAACTCCAATTCAGACTTATCAATAAGCAAGACAACATCTGAACCTGTCTGTTTATCAAAACCCATTCTAGACAAAGCCACAGCCATGTCCACGTCCTTTACTTCAAAGACACCTTCAGATCGCGTAGCAAGCATTAGAAGCCAGTTAGATCCTAACAATCCAATAGGAAAGATTCTAGAAAAATCCACTGTAATTCAAGCAGAAAACGGAGATCTGAGTTACAGTGAACGCAAAAAATTACGTAACAGTCCTGAAGTTAATTTAAAAGAAAAGGACACTCTGATAAACGATATAGAAAATCAAGTGAAAACACCAAAGCACACATCTAATTTTGCTTCGTATATACAAATTTCACAGCCCATCGCTTCCGGTGCGACCACTACTAAGAAAGTAGATACTAATCACGCAGTAAATGATGATTTAAAAAATGATACAAAGAGTACGGAAACAAGAAAATCTAGGGTTAATTTGAAATATATAGATTCTGAACAGGATAATGCGCTCCTTAACAATGAAGTTGAATCTCCAAGTGGAACAGGGTTTGAAAATAAAACCTTTGAACATGAGAATTATTTGAAAAAGCGTTCAGAGAAGACTGAAACGGAAGACAAAGAAGACGACGGAATTAAATCAATGGAAACTAGCACGGAGAGTACTCTAAGTGAGCCAACGGAAGATTCGAGTCCTGAAACACCGTCTTCTAGAAGAAAAATCCTGGATAAAGAATATGAAGATATCAAGGCGGTAAGTATACAGTGTCATACGTATCATCTGATCACGCGAAGTTATTTCGATTGTTCTAGATATCTACAACAGAACATTGAATTACAAAATAAATTTAAAGAGGAATTGACCGACCTAGTATTTGCGAGTAGGAATAGTTAGGCATTTGTAATTCTATGTTTATGTAACTCTATGACAAAGAGATCCACAGCAGAGTTACGGTGTGAAGAGTGGTCTGCAGATTCAAGAATATAACATTTAGTTTTACTTAGAGATTAGTATAAGTATGACATAATTAGTGAAGTTGGCGATGGTTTCGGTATAGTTGCATATCTTAACCGTTTTTGCGACTGTATATTTTTAAAATAAATCGAAATAACTTTGTCGTTTCGCATCATATTTTTATAATATCACTAAGATCGTATTAGAAGACGCTGATTTAAACTATATCTTGGGTACAAATGATACATACAAAACAATGATTTAAAAAAGTAAAATTAATGTGGTATTTTTTTACATTCCAAGTTGGTCTAGATAAGTAGAAGGGTGGATAGGAAGAACCCCGAATGCCGAATGTAAGTACTTTTATATTAGCGTCTTATAATACGATTTCATTGGCTCTTTTCATTACCATTGTTTTTTTTAAAGCTGGAACACTGCATTTAATTTAATTGGAAAATGTGTTTATAATTGCGTTGGCAAAATTGTCTGAAGAGAATTATTAAACTAACGACTCGCCCCATATTCATGGGCGCAATGTAGATATACATTTTAATGAAATACTGTTAAGGCCAGTTTTGATCTACATGACATGTACAACGTATGCGATGTATTAAGTTGGAGAAGGAATAATACTGTATTGTATGAAATAGCATGGTAAATAACTTAATTAATTTTGTAGAAATACAAAAATGGTTACTATGAGTTATCCTTTAGAGATAAATATATACCATCGTGGAATTTTTTATCGATTTTTTTAAGTTATACAATTCCGTAGTACATTAATTTCATCTATCTAGTAAGGTTTAGCCAGCGTTTGCGATTTAAACGCACAAAAATATGTTTGTTACGACATCACATTACAAGTCTTTGAGGTGGAGGAGGTAGGGGAGGGGAGATGGGTATCCGGCGCTCTCACTGACCGAACGAAACGCAACAATGCAAGCACTGTTACTTCTCGTCAGTTTTCTGTGGGTCGGGTGGTAGTACCCCGGACGAGCCTACCCATTCATGTTGAAACTAGTAATTCTCAGCTTGGCTGTACCACCTACAGAATTCGTTGTAAAAATATATTCGTATGGGACCATATCTCTATATTAAATAGCAGTGATTCTAAGTGGCTGGTTTAACTCGCGTACGTAGGAAGTTTCCGTTTCGTTCCTCTACACTCGCTCCCCGCGTGGTGTTTAATAGTAACGAAACTTTGGCCATATAAATTGAACCTCGTATCGAGAAAATCAATCAATCGATAATAATGAAAGATAGATACTCTATTTAGCCGTAACATTACATTAAAACGGTGTTATTATTGAAAAGGTAATGTTTTAAATACACCGCGCTCGCTGAATGTTCGCCATCTTACTCTATTTAGCCGTAACATTAAATTAAAACGGTGTTATTATTGAAAAGGTAATGTTTTAAATACACCGCGCTCGCTGAATGTTCGCCATCTTGCTCTTTTGTCTCGCTTTGGTTAGGTTAGACTTGCGAAAAAAGGGCCTGCGGGTGATGGACGCGGGCACGTCCGTCACTCTGGCAGTTATTCTGCACAGGCCTGTGTGGTTGAAGCGCATTGTGCCGATGCGCCTCCCACGATTGTCGGGGAAGGCAACTTTCGTCCTCCGCTGAGGGGTCTACCATTCTGACCCCTCGACCGCGAAGAGGCCCCTAATGAGGGGCTGTCACCTGCCGGGGAGTAGACGCATTGCCAGTGGTAGCTCCTGCTCCCCGGCCTATAGGTGAGTGAAGGCACCATGGGGTTTTAGTCCGTGCAAGTCGGACATACCCCACTCTCAGCTGCTCGGCTAGGGTGGGTATCCGTAGGGGTTTCCTCATGTAAAAAAAAAGACTTGCGAAAAAAGGATAATGCGAACTTGCCTCGGGCGAGCGCGGTGCAGTTAAGTAGGAAACCTTTTTAAAGCAAGTATTCAATACGTATTTAACTTTTTTTAAATAACACCGAAAGTGTTTCACGTACATGTCCGTACCAAATTATGAATCTAAGATCGAAATGTAATTAATAACCCGTGTCACGTCACTAAATATGTTACTTTTAGACTATGGCTTACAATATCTAACAGGTTCGAACGTACAAGATCTTTCATTTCTCACGTCAGAAACATTAATCCGTATTATATATATGTACGCAAGGCCTACATTAACAGAAAAGAAGCAGAGTTCGTTGGCATTTGGTTATTCAGGTCATTTATTTGTGTGAGTGCTCTAGTTGTGTACGGACGGACGGGTATCTAAGGGGATGGTACGCGTGTGTGCGTTTGGGTCAATAGTTCTGAAATGAGACTAGACTTTTATGTTGTTATGTCTTCCTGGTACTTGGGTTATAATGATGCCGGGGTCATATGTCAACGTGGTTTAGTTTTCTTTCGTTGTTTTAGTGTGACCTTGACATGATCTGTCTGTTGAAGCAGCAAAGCAATGATACACGATAAGCTTTTTTTTTCTCGAACTGACTACGCTATTGACCTAGCAAGGTCTTAACAGCTTCATCGGACTACTAAGGCGAGCGCTTAAGGCACTCAGACGATCTTATTTTTGGCAACTAGCTCAAGGGTGCACGGCACACCTCGGCTTGGCTGTTGCCTGCTACGATAAGCCTGTGAGGCCGTGAACTTGTACTAGATTACTGTAGGAAAGGTTTATCAATTTTGTAACTTATTAGGCTGCCGGCTTAAGTTTCATACAGGTGTTTTAACCAAAAAAAAAAAATTATAACAAATCGTCCCTTAACAGTACTACTATTTTATTTTTTTATTTTTTTTCGAACTGACTACGCTATTGGCCTTAATTCTTTGGCCTTTATTTTCTACATTTTTTTTTCATAGAAACTTTGTTGTGACAATTACAAACAGAACAGAAAAGAATTGTCAAATTGACATTCAGTTGTAGTAATAATATTCGTCCAATGGGACAGGCGAAGGAATTAATCCATACTGCCAATTCTGAATTTGTCAATATAGGAACCTAGTTCTTATGTATTCTTTAACTAATGTTCTTCTATGTTCAAATTACCGTAAAGGCATACGTGCTAAATCTTATATATATCTTTTTTATCCATTTTCTTAATCTTCGAGTAATCTTAAAACAAAATTGTTCACATACCTCCAAGAGTGGAGTTGATAAAGTCGACAGTCGTAAAAGACAAATTAGGCGAAATTAGGAGAAAAGTAGATAAGTAAATGGACTTAATATACGCTGGTGATTTTATTAGTTTCGTTTTTTTACATTAGATTCCATGCGGACAGAGTCGCGAGCAAAGCTACTATAAAATAAAAACCAACTTTGTAACCAAACTCCTTTCTCTAATGACTTTTTTCTAAAGAAAAAAGTATCCTAACACTGGCTGATGATTAAATATTTCAATCAATAGAGACAGATATACGCGGGTTACACGCGTTTCGTCCGGTGAAGCTTTGACGGCCCGTCAGGCCAATAGTGTAGCCAGATCGAAAACAGAAATGGCTACATGCGTCTTAATTTGTTGTATCAAAAATTAATAAACAGTACTGACAGTATTTCCGAAAATGATTTTTCTTCTTCTGGTTATTGTATATAATATTAACAATTCCTTTCCTCCTGTAAAAATAACATGAAGTCCTATAATTTAATGGTATGTCAGTTACCACAGTAAATAGCATAGGAAGCAGGTAAACGCTTGTAATATTTTGATGAAGGGCTGTGAAAAAAGGCGCGATAATTATACTGAATCGAATTCGTTTCCACGTAAACTCCAAACAATGCGATACGTCTCGCGTCCCCTAGCCGAATAGAGAACCACTGAATCCTAAATATATCTAACGCGAAATGTAACGTCCAGAAATAAAATACGGGAAATAACTGACGACGTCCGTACGTACGTACGACCACGTTTTTCTGTGCACGTGTGTCAGTGTGTAAAATATTGAAAAGTTAGCCCGCCATTTGCTGGTAAAGCCCGCGCTTTTTGACCTTCCAATTAACTAATGACTTTTGTAAGTTTAAAACGATTGTGAACAATTTATTTCTCTGTTTGTTAAACTTATTAAAATTGTACTTTTAAAATGATGTCAAGGCGATATATTTTAAAATTCGTAATTTTTTATGACTTTGTTATTTTTATTACACTGTTAAAATATATAACGTTATAACAGAGCGTTATAATAACGTTATTTTTGAGAAGCGTAAAAACTCGTTGCGTAATCCTTCTTGGAAAAGTAATAGTCATTTTATATATACATCTGTGGTGATTAATGTTTTTACTTTTTCTCTATAATTTAAAAATAACTGGCCGTTAAACTTTGACTGTCATTCAAACACCGTAACATGTCAAATTCAATCAAATAGGACATTTTCTAAACATATTTATATTTTATTAATAATGTGGTGTTATTTTTTATAGATGTATATATAAAATATTAGTGTTTTGTAATTTGTATGTTGTGATAAAAAGAAGCTGCTTGTCTACGTCTAAAAGTGTTGTAGGAAACCGGTTATTGAGAATTATCGTGTTAACTCAGTGTATTATCTTTAAATATAAATTTCTGCTGTACGTATGTCACTGAACTCCTCCCACACGGTAGGACCGATTTTGATGAAATTTTGTGAGCGTGTTCCAGTGGATCCAAGAATGGTTTAGATTCTCAATTCGACCCGATAGGTGGCGCTACGGTCTGATAAGTCTTTTTTTATTATCAGTTTTTTATTAACGTCCGCAGGGCCCGCTAATAATTCATATAAAATATTAAATAACACACTTTGTGAAAGTATTGACATAGTGACATTGAATTATTCAATTCCCGCCTAGTTGGCTATCAACCTCAAGGAATAAATGTTTTTACTCCTTTGTTTGTTTGTCTGATTTCGTTCTTCTGTCTTCTGAAAAAAAAGAATGACAATTATAATAAAAAGTATATATAAAGACAAGAAAAAATAACATATTCACTATCCGCCGTTAAGGGACTACTTTGTGTCCGGTACTAGGGGACAGAAAATCTTCAAATTTAATATATTGCATTTTAAAACTAGGTTAGAAATCTTAAAAACCGTTGGATGCTTGCGAACATCAATCGAGAGCACTATGTTTATTTAGAACTAGCCTCTGCCCGCGACTTCGTTCGCGTGGAATAGATACACTAATACGCAGCAGTTCTCAAAATGAAAAAACATCCCAATTTTGAAACATTTTTCACCTATGCTCCGCTATTATTGGTCTTAGCGTGATGATATATAGCCTATAACCATTCTCGATGAATGAACTATATAACACTGAAAGAATTATTTAAATCGGACCAGTAGTTCCTGAGATTACCCCCTACAACGTCACAACGTGACAAACTTACAAACTTTACCTCTTTATAATATTAGTATAGATAAGTATAAATAACTGATTACAAATACTTTTTTATAGCACTCACCTGAATATTATGTGACGCAGTGTCCTTCCGCCTAAAATGGCAAAAAACCTCTCCCTTTGTTGCCGCGCGCGTCGCTGACTTACCGCGTTCTGTCACTTGTTCTTAAATTGCTCGCTTTCGGAACTTGCGAAATAACACGAGTGTCCGGCCCTAGGTGCCGTCCGGCGTTACGGGACTTTTTCCCTATGTGTACTAAGCATACATACCTCAACAACTCTTATATACTTATATTTCGTATCGAATAATTTTCTAAACTATTTCAGTTTGATAAGGGAAAGAAACAAAACTTTTCCACTTTCATGTGTAAGCGTGTATGCGTGCATGTGTGGGGGGGTGATATGTGTAATGTTGTCGCAGTGATGTAAGATTTTGTGTGTGTATTGCGCGAGCAGCGCACTCAAGGGCTCCACACCGAGGGAACGGACCTAGGGTTGAGCCGCTGCCGAGGGGGGCCTAATCTGGTGAAGTACAAACAAAGATATGTAATACTAGAGTACATATTTGTGTTGTTACTCGATCAAATAATAAAAATTACACAACACTGCCATCTAGCATTATACATCATAACCAAAGTTCATAATGAATCACTTACTTCGAAATCGATATTAGTGTGTTTGAGTTTTTTGGCGAGATTGTAGTTTATCATGTGGGCTTTTTATCTATTTACACGCCCATACCATCTGAGACGTTTTTCCGTCATTTTATCAACGACTAGCTTCTACCCGCGACTTGTTCGCGTGGAATAGTTACTCTGACTTCGTTTAAGTATAAGGTGAACATATTTTTAAATAATACTTGTAGTCCGGTGAAGCTGTTAAGAACTTGCTAGGTCGATAGCGTAGACAGTTCGAGAAAAAAATAATTAAATAACACGTACCCCGATTTTGAAACGTTTGTTGTTAGTGCTCTGCTTATAGGCTTCTTCGATAAATGAGCTAACACTGAATTTTTTTTTAATCGGACTAGATGATTCTGAGATTAACGCGTTCATATAAACAAACTCTTCAGCTTTATAATATTAGTATAAATCAGTGTTTCCCAACCTTTTTTTGGGCATGCCCCACCTTAAGATTATTATGCCCCCATACATAATTTTTAACCTTTAAAATTGTTTTGTTCCCTTAGGAAATATAAATGATAAGTTTTAGAAAGAAATCACTATGAAATTGTTATCGAAACATCATAAGTAAAATTTCAAACCTATAATGAAAAATTTACTTGACTCGACGACTCTAATTACCCAGTTGATATTTTGGTAACGTCAAACGAAATTATACCTGATAATTATTTACAGCATTGCATTTAATTAACCCAAGTGAAAGGAATAAAATCGCGTCGAGTCCTTTTTAAATTGTTCCCCCAACTATCAAGTTGGCCCCCGTTGGGGCGTGGGCTCCAGGTTTGGGAAACACTGCTATAGATAGTATATATTGATGCAACTTGAAAACTGGCAATATTAAAAAATGGTGGCAAACAACCAGTTGAACTGCCGCTATTAGGTAAGGTAGGTTGTAACGTGGTAGAGCCACGCTGAAGTTATTGCTGGTTTCTGCATGAATGGGTCGGTTCGTCTAGGGTACTACCACCCGACATACAGAAACACCTACGTACAGTAACAGTGGTTGTATTGTTGCGTTTCGTTTTGTCAGTGAGAGCGCCAGAGACCCACCTACCCCTCTCCCTCCCCTTCCTCTCACATCCCCCTTCCCCATTCCTCAACAAAATAAGCTGGCAACGCACTTGCGACTCCTCTGGTGTTGGTGGTGTCTATGACGGTGGTGATCACTTAACATCAGGTGACCCACATGTTCATTTCCCTTCTATGATATGTATATTTTTTTTAATTTGGAATCAATAGTATTGATTTTAGATGTCCCTCCGTTTGATTTCTCGAAGTTTCTCTACTATTTCTATATAGGTTTTTAACTCTCGGAGAAGCTATTCCGAAAACTCTAAAAAAATTGAGCCGTCACGGGACGCTTGGTAGATGTGAAACATCGAAATTGTTTTGTGTAAATTATATTCATAAATGAACAGATTATGACAGAAACATTTATGGCATAATTAAAAGATAAAACGTTACAAATTTTTTACATAAAATAATGACTGTGTATTTATTTTATTACATAAATATACATTTTTATTAAATACAAAATGGAAAAAAGAAAAAATAATTTGATTCTTATGTACATACGTGTAGGATTGCAAATGTTTTCGATTATTTCGTTAATAGTGCAAAGTTCATGTTTTGCGTCGCCACGCCAACAATCAGGCTTACCCTCCGCCTATAGATGTTTCACATCAACAAAGAAAAAGTTGTTATTTGAATTCATACGCGAAGTGAAATTGGTGTCACCGAAAAGACTTCTCAAATAATGCTAAGAATTGCACTGATACGCTCTTTTGGGTGAGAGCCAAGCGAACATAGTTGGAGTATGTGGTTCGTTACTCTATTTCAGCGAAAAGTTGGATTCTCTAAAGAATTTAATATACATTATTTAGGACGTCTGTCTGACGGTCTGGATTTACGTGAGAGATATGGCACTAGGCATATATGTCATAGGAGACAAAAGAACAGGTGGGTCGCCTGATGCTCACTGATCACCGTCGTCCATAGACACTTGCAACACGCGAATTGCAAATGCGTTTCCAGCTTGTGTTTGGGGAAAGAGGGAGAGGAGAGGGTTGGGCAGGTGAGTCTCCGGCGCTCTCACTGACCGAACAAACTCCACCAATGAAAGCACTGTTACTTCGAGTCGGTAGTTCTGTGTGTCGACTGGTACTACCCCGGGTGAGCCGACCCATTCATGCTGAAACCAGTAATAACTTCAGCGTGGCTCTACCAACACCACTCTAGTAATCTATGGAATTAAAAATTAAATTCTTGAATGTACGTAAGCGTATCAATGAAGAACGGTGTATATTATAGAACTAGCTGTGCCTATTTAAAAAGTGATCTGAATGTATTAAGTCCATTTACTTATCTACATTTATCTCTACTTACGCCGCGTCTTCATTAAAACTACAATAACTTTTGATAGAGTGAATCGATTTTAATGAAACAAAGACTAAGGTATTCTCGAAGATATACTTTATGATTTTCTTTGTGTGGTTTTATTGTAAATCCAGTACTTTAGCAGTGATGCGTGCTCGTACAAACAGACAGACATTTTTAAAAATGATTGAAACGTATTTTATTACTCATTCCAAGACACCTACATTTTTTTATTATATGTATAGAAGATATTATTTATATGTAGAATTGTGTTCTACGCAACTATATTCAGAGCGGTCAAAAAGTTTGGTCAGGACTTGCTCATTCTATGACTTTCAGAAAATATATTGTTACATATGAGTCTAAGGTGGCCATTTCACTTTTTGACACTTTTGAGTTAATGATGCCAAAAAATTCAGTATATTGAAACTTAACGGCTATTACCAATACTTAGATACAAAGATGGCCGTTTTGAAATTTTAATTTCGAATAATTCTGTAATTTACATTTAAAAGTAGTTATTGTACTGTTGCATGTCATAACTGATCTTTACTGCAAGCAGTGTTAAATCCCGATGCATACAGTAGTTGCCCAGAATTAATAGAATCGTTTTTTTCAAAAGTTAGTAAAAGTGAGATGGCCGCCTTTGATTCTATATGACTCATATAGTTCATTAGGAACTTAGAAATAATTTAGCTCAATAATTTTGAGCGCCTATTTGAGTTTGTTGTTATTTTAGTGTTTTTCTAGGTCACTCTTTAAATCCATAAAATTAAAGTTGATCAGTGTACAGTGTACAACAAAACCTCGTTAAGTCGAATCTCAAAGGGGGCCGCGAAAAAATTTGTGACATAGGTTTCGACTTTGAAGGGTTTTGTTAAAAAAACGTTTTGTTGATACTACAGTATATAGTATACGTTCAAGTAACAGGTTTGGATTACATTCGCTTTATGTATAAAATGCTAGAGAACTGGCGTTGTGCCTTCATAACGCGAAATCTACTCGATAGACTTTGATCATTTTTTTATAATCCTGATAAGACTCTTTATTTTTTAGACACTTGCTGTGTTATTACAAAAAAGTCATATACGTATTAAATACTTGCTTTAAAAACGTTACGTACTAATGCACAGCGCTGTTCCGAAGCAAATTCGCGTTATCCTTTTTTCGCAAGTCTTAACTTTTTTTTTAACGTGGGGGTATTCCCTGTTGATACCCACCCTCCCGGGTAGAGGGTGGGATATGTCTGACTCGTACGGACTAAAACCCCACGTTGAACGTCTTCCGCTATGGTTGGAGCGGCACGAGATCTAAAAATCTAACCTAACCAAAGCGAGACAAAAGAGCAAGATGGCGAACATTCATCGAGCGCGGTGTATTTAAAACGTAACCTTCTTAAAGCAAGTATTCAAAACGTATTTAAACTTTTTTGTAATAACACCGTACGTCCTTATGTTTAAAAATATATATCCCAATACCTTCATTTTATTTAGAGTCATCGAAACTTAAATAAACTAGAATTTTATAAGAGCTACTCGTTTATTGTCTTACGTGGAATAATGGAGAAAGCGGTATATTCTGCATAAGTAGGACAAAGCATACGAAGACGCGGGTATCAGCTAGTATAACATTATTTAATAAATAGATCATTCATGCCGCTACGGTAATATTTAAAGTTAAAATCACTCCAAAATTTTCTAGAAATCCGTACCTATTTAAACTTACATAGAAACTAGCGGACCTGACGGACTTTCCTCATAAATCACTTTATCTATTGGTGAAAACTGCATGAAAATCTGTTTAGTAGTTTTAGAGTTTATAGCCACCAGACAGACATGGCAGAGACCTTTGTTAACTAAAATGTAGTGATATGTTTTCAAATGCATTGTACGTTATTCTTATTATTTCGACTAGAAAGCAAGGGTTCTTTTTAATTTTTTTTTCGACTTTCTATTTTATTTGCTTTAATGAAGTTCGTCTTAACGAATTTAGATTTAACGAAGTTCAACTTAATTACAGAAATTTCGTCTTAACGAAGTTCCACTTATCGAGCTTGTCTGTCGCCTCCTTCTACTTTTCATTTTATTTGATTTAATCAAGGACGATTTTACGATCGTCGATATAACGAATTTCGTCTTAACGGAATTCAACTTATCCAGATTTGTCGGTCGCAGTTCTTCTATACAGTATACCCTCACTATGTGCTGTGATCCGGGACTCTTAAAAAACGATTTGAGGACGGTATTTACTCAAGGTTGTGCAGATATAAGTTACCTAACTCGGCAACTGACATATTATATAAATTTTGTAAACGCGTTACGAGGAAGTCAGATAATATATCACTGATAACTCTAACAAATGATTTGGTTGATAATTCGTCTGTATTGTAAATTAATTCAGTTTACCGTAAGTTCATATGTAGTGTTCGCGTGATGCTGTATTTTTTCTTACGTCTATGACACTCGCGACATGTTTTTTAGTGAATTACAGTACTTATGTTGTATAAAAAAAATGAAATATATATTAAAATGAAACTAAACTAAATTGATATTTGTGACTACGTGTTAACGGGACTAGGTGCGAATTAAACGCGTGAAACGTTCCTAAAGTGATCTATATATGAAAATGTACGACTCGGAATGTCGCCTCTTGAAGAATACTTTTAAATGACTGGGATCAAATAACTTTTCGAATGTACCAGTGTCGTCTATCTCTCGTCTCGTACTGTTATCTAATGTGGACAGTGAAACTGATGGTTATATTTTTATTGCAAATCGTGTTGGTATGTTTTTTTTTATATATCGTATATCAAACGAACAGGTGCATCACCTGATGTTAAGTGATCACCACCGTCCATAGACACTTGCAACACCAGGGGAGTTGCAAGTGCGTTGCCTGTCTTTGGGGAGACAGGGAGAGGATGGAGGAGGAGGTCTTCCGCCGGCGCTGTCACGGATCGAACGAAACGCAACAATGCAAGCACTGTTACTTGATGTCGGTGTTTCTGTGTGTCTGGTGGTAGTACCGGGAGCGAGCCGACCCATTCACGCTGAAACCAGTAATAGCTTCAGCGTGGATCTACCACTTATATATCTATACTAATATTATAAAGAGGTAAAGTTCGTGACATTGTAGAGGGTAATGTCAGGAACTACTGGTCCGATTTGAAAAAATTGTTTCGTGTTACATAACTCATTTATCGAGGAAGACTATAGGCTATATAACATCACGCTAAGACCAATAGGAGTGGAGCATGAATGAAAAATGTTACAAAATCGGGATTTTTTTCTCTTGAGAGCTTTCGCTGCGTGTCAATTTTAGCCCAAAGTAACAACGTGGACGAAGTCAGTCGCGGGCAGAGGCTAGTCACTACATATACACAGTCCTGTGCCACGTCTGTCTGTTCGCGATAACATCAGAAACTACTGAACGGATTTTCATGCGGTTTTCACCAGTAGATAAAGTGATTCATGAGGAACGTTCAGATGTATAATTTGTCAGGTTTTTTTATTGTCAGGGCGGGATAGCTGCTGCCGGGTCCGCTAGTATGTAGGTATATAATTAGCTGTGCCCGCAACTTCGTCTTCGTGGAACTTAATGCATAAACAATCCTCCGTTTACTGTATTTTAGATATTATTTATACAATAGCTAACCCGTACAACTTCGTCTGCACCAAATCTGTTATTAGTGGTTTTAAGTGTATATTTAAACACGAAGAATCTTAAAATACTTAAAACCCAATTGCGGCGACACCTACCCTTTCAAATTGTGAATCCATACTATCCTGGGACTCACTCAAACATATACCAGTTGGTATGTGAGAAATCTTTTTTAAAATGACTCTAGAAGCCGTCATATATTAGTGGCAATTTAGTTTTTCAACTTTGTCGACATAGTATTTTTCAAGTAAACTTTCTTTACAATCGTTATGGTTCGACAATCAATGAAAAGAAAATTTTTCACGATGAACAGACAAACACATGCATCAGTATAAGTAGTCCGGTGAAGCTGCTTGCTGCTATTGACCTTGTTGGGCCAATAGCGTAGTCAGATCGAAAAAAAAATCAATATAAAAATCTTTCAGTGTTGATAGATCACTTATCGAGGAAGGCTATCATGACGCTAAGACCAATAAGAGTGGAGCACCAATGAAGAATGTTTCAAAATTGGGTTTTTTTTCGGCTTGAGAACTTCCGCTCTGTGTTAACATTAGCCCAACGAAATTATTCCATGCGGACGAAGTCGCGGGCAGATGCTAGTCTTATATAAATAAAAATCAATTGCTTAATGTCTGTAGGTAGGTATAATTTCCGAATTGCTGCATCTAATTGCCTAATTCTTTTTTTGATATGTTTGTAATTGTTAGACAAAATTTTGTGAGAAATGAAATATTTATACATCTATACTTCTATACTAATATTATAAAGAGGTAAAGTTTGTGAGTTTGTGACGTTGTAGGGGGTAATCTCATGAACTACTGATCCTATTTGAAAAATTCTTTCACTGTTATATAGCTCATTTATCGAGGATGGTTATAGGCTTATAGGTATATCATCACACTAAATAGGAGCGCAGCGAAGTATGTTTCTCTTGGGAGCTTCCGCTGCGTGTTAGCGTCGGCCCAAAGTAACTATTCCACGCGAACGAAGTTGCGGGCAGAGGCTAGTATTATATTTTATTTTATTATAAAGAAATTATATTTTGCTTAGTTTTTTTTCGTAAAAAATGTGTTCAAAGTATTTTAATTTGTCAGTAAGAGATGGCGCCACAGTACTATTAGCTCGCGTTATGATATGGTCGTTGACTTTTAATGAAATATGGCTGTCGATCGGGCATATTTCAAGGTAGTCCGGTGAAGCTGTAAAGACCTTGTGCCAGGTCAATAGCGTAGTCAGTTCGAGAAAAAAAAAAAGCATATTTCAAGTAGTCCGGTGAAGTTGTAAAGGCCTTGAAAGCCAATAGCGTAGTCAATTCTAAAAAAGTTCGCCAGGTGCCCCTGAGTAATACATTGTTCTCGTATCTTTTCTGTGCGAATCGTTGTGTTGTTAGTTCTGTTGTCTTGGTCCCATAAACTATCGGTTGACGAAATTTTCATAAACATAACTTATAACCGTAATATACCGTAACCGTACATATACATAATACTATACACGTATACTTCCTGTAGTCTGGTGAAGCTGTTAAGACATTGCTAGGTCAATAACGTAGTCAGTTAGAGACAAAAAAGCGGTTTCTCCTGTGTATACGCACCGTACCACTTGCCCCCAATTCACACATCGCTAAACGCATAATACTTATAAAAATCAAGTTTTTTTTTTTTAATAATATTAAAGGCATAAAACTGCAAAACGTTTACGTTAGTCCGGTGAAGCTGTAAAGACCTTGCCAGGTCAATGGCGTAGTCAGTTCGAAAAAAAAAAAAAAAAAACGTTTACGTGATCCGCGAACTATCGTAAACCATTATAATTTTATCTAAAAAAAATTGTTTGCAGTTAGTTTTCAGCAATGACACTCTTCAATGTCATTATATACAAGAGGCGTGCTTCGTAATGAATGTATCAGCTAGGCGGGTGATCGTCGTGTGATTGCGTATGCTGTTGTGAAATTTGGCAGTAGTTTTTGGCTTAAGAAATGTCTATCACTGCTCGTTGATTACTCTCGCAGCCGCCAGTAAATGTTTTAAACTCGCGCGATGCTTTTTCCCGCTGGAATAACTTGATTCCTCCGGCGCCATATTGAATTCCCGCGTTATTATCTGTCAAATTTGACAACCAGCTTCTTTTTAAAATAGAAATGTGTGAGTGAAAAGTTTGTTTGTACTGTTATATTCAACCTTTTTTTGTGAACTTTCGGAATAGATATTGGGAGACATACATAAATTATGTGAATTTTGTCTTGTTTTAAAGAGGTCTAAAATGTTTGACTCAAATTAGTAATAGTCCGTGTTATTTAGTATAATCGTAAAATACATTAAATAGACTACATATGTGTGTAAACTAAAGCTGTGTTAATACTGCAGTTGTAATAACACAGCTCTTTTTAAACAGTGTATGAACGATAAATTTAAAAGTTATACAAGACTATTATTTTCTTTATTTGAAGACAATTTATACTTGAAGCCAAAGTATTATTTTGTAGTTTTTCTTTTTCATAATTTGTGCTGCAAATATTTTGTGATGTTCGAATCGTGATTAAAATTGTAATCTAAGTGTTGTGTGTATTAAAAATTCGATTAAGAACGTTGATTGCTGGCAATACTGTGATAAAACGTTCAACCTAACGTCGCGACGTTAAGGTAACGGAGAGTTCTCGAAACGTCGCGTCGATTTCCTGGAGCAGGGTTGTCACCGCTATCTTACATGCTGAGTTACTACGAAGCGTTGGTGATTGTAGCATGCGTTACTACAACCCTGATCGCCGCCCTCAACAATGAGGTGTGGCTGCCGGCATTGCTTCGAGCCGCGCCCGCGCACAGTCGCGCCGCTCGCCCCCCGACCTACTGCGAACCAGCGCGCGAGGAACTACCTCGACAGGACCTATGGAGTCAGTACATATCAGGTCATTACTGCTACCCATTTAACACCACTTGTTGACGATGATTTCAACAGTTCAATTCTCGATATTGGGTCTCTAAAAATGCAAAAATAAGTTATACTGGTATTTCAAAGTTCATTCAATTTATGTAACATTTCAAATAATCAAAATCGAATGAAGTCGTATTCTAATTCTAAATAAAAATCGGCAGACAATTTAATAAGCATTTATTAAACGAAGTGAAAGGTTAGACACTCACAACATTCTAGGATACGTCACTTCATGATCAAGTTTAACATATAAAATAATTATATTAAAATAAATAGTAATAAACAACCAAGAGAACCTAAGTTAAAGTTTGTTCTAAGACTTTCAAAAGTATAGCTAAAAATGTGTAAATAAAATAATAAACCTAAGTACAATGACCGGTGCCAAAAGATACAATGGACGACCCGGAATTAATAACTTTCGGTAGTAAAACGGACAGCAAACTCTTTTGTTTTGTTCCTGACTTTCCCACGTTCCCCTTGAAATGAAAGTGAGATCACCCGACGGTCATTGACACTGTGCTTTAACATAGACGCGTAGAGGATTGTGTATAATTTTTGTAATTTTCAAGATTATTAAGTCAAATATTAGGCAACTACTTTTTTTTTATTGATTTAGAACGAGATTCGAGTGCAGAATGTCCTTCAGAAATATTGCTACTGTCTAAACAGTCACGTGGTATAAGTAATGTAGAAATGAAAATGATAATGTCCACTTCCATTACTATCTTTTGATTATACATATACTAGCTTTTGCTAGCGGTTATGCTCGCGTTAATTTAAATTTTGTAAATAAAATACAGCCCGTGTTCTTCGCTGATAGTATAGCTTTTTGTAGGTTAAATAATTAAATGAAGTAAATGAGGTATATGTTTTGTCCATTACAGACAAAAAAATGTGTATTATCATTGGGTATTATAAAGAGAACTTTCGAAAGCTGTGTCATTACGTATTTAATATAAAAAAGTATATTATTTCATTTTGTAAAAAAAAAAAAACTGTCAATAAATAGAGGGGACGCAAAAAGAGCAACAGAGCGTCTGTAAGAGTCGCATGTCGCGTCGCGTGGTCGTCGCTAATCGAGAGCACAGTAGCTACGCAGTGCGACTCGCGGCGGTCACGTTTGCGCGGATGGTATGCGTATTTGCGATCAAAAAGTCGTCCGTTTGCTTTGGATTTTGGTGTGCTTTACTTATACGGTTTTCAAAGTTTGTCTGATGAACTTTTACACATGTGTTAAGATCGATAGAATTATTATTCCAAATCATTTTCCAAATAATCAAGTAACCCATTTAACCTTTATCATGAATGGTACGGTCATATATATAAAGTAGATGGATAGTATATGACCAAATCGTTAATTTTATAGTACAATCATGAAATGAAATCGGAACTACACAACTGAATGTCAATCTGTCAATATTTTTGAAGATCTCCCTACTGTCTTATAACTCATATGGGGATTACATCCAAAATTTTACACTTTCCCTGCAATTTTAAATATAAGTGACATAAAAATAATTAGTGAAATAGGTTCAGCAGTTCTGAAGTGACGCGCTTACATCCATTCGGCAATTAGTTTTTATTTATATAGGTGTATTTCAATAAATCGAACATTAATGCATTCTATGCAGCGCCGGAGTATATTTTCAAGATTCCATTGCAAGAGTGAATATTTGTAAGTACATGAAACACAATTCAAACAGTCTCTAGACAATTTTGTCGCGCAATCACGACGCAATTTAATCACGCATGGTTTTATGCTTTTTACGTAAACTCACAGACGTGCATGCATTTTTGATTTTACGTTTGTGTTCTGCGATTTTTTTGTCGCATTTTTAAGTTCGTTTTGTTTTCGTTTGTAAATAGTCTATTAAACTAAACATTATTTTATTAAACGAGTTTATAGTTTGCGACAAAAAAATCGCATGCCACAGTTTGTCGCAGCCGTTTTAAAAGTCCCGAAAATTATGTTTTTCAGGAGTTAGCCGGTGGTAAAAGCGGTCCAAGCGGCCTCAGGAGGAATAGCGAAAGATCTGACTCAATATCCGAAACACGGTCTGAGAAACAATCTAGCCATACGAGCGGTGAGTTGACTCTACCTACATTTCAAAACTTATTCGAAGTTACAGTGGAAAAAAAATTATACCTACCCTACTTTTCAAATTATTTTGTTTTCATACGTGCTGTTCACTTTATTCCAATTAAATGGTCTTATTGAAATCACTACATAACATAAAGAACTATGTAGTTATCTGGTTTAATTGTAGGCTGTATTTTTTTTTTATATCTAATTGAATCATAACGGTCAATGTCAAATGTCAGTTATATTTCAAACTATATCTGTTATAGTTCAACATAACAGCTAAGACCCTAGGATGAAGCGTGACGATACGTGACATATACAGTTCTATGAGAAATTCCTTATCTGCCAATAAAAATCCCTTCAGAATCGGGTCATCTGTTTTAGATATTAGGCTGTACAAACAACAAACACTTTATGTTGAGTCGAATGTCAGATTCCGTATTTCTTGAAGGTTATACGAAAAATGTCATGCTTTTATTATCTGTAAGCTAGCTAACGCACAGACCATATACTATCGCCACCAATTAAATAAACTGATAATTATGCGTAGTTTATTATTGTGGATATATTAACTGTAGGGTATCAGCATTAGCGAATATTTGTCTTAGAGTGATGATATATAGCCTATAATATTTCTCGATAATTTAGCTATATAATACTGAAATAATTTTTCAAATTGGACCAGTAGTTCCTGAGATTACACCCTTTAACGTCACAAACTAACAAATTTTACCTCTTTATAATATTAGTATAGATAATGAAAATCGATTTTATATCATACTAGTTTTTATATCGATAACAACAATGACATTATAACTACAAAAACGTCTTAAGAGCTTCAAAACCGCCTTGTTAAAATTTGGCTAACTAGCTACTTTTTAACGACTGCCCCGTCAATCCGCCCGTATCAAAGCAACATATAGCTTTTTCTTTTTCACCACCGAAAATGAGAATATGCTATCTTACTTCGATATTTTATTTAAGACAGTGTGTGGCGTTACAATATTACTTTACGTATGTGTGCGTTATCGTGCCATTTGTTTTGTCAAAATATCATGTAGGTAACGTATCTACACCTTTTTTGTTACAATATCAATTGGATAGTAATCGTATCCATATTCAGTTTGATAGAAAAAATATAATGCAAAGAGACTACCGAATAAGCATTCGTATAGAAACATATTTAAAAAAAAAAATGTTTAAAAAATACATTGATAATAGAAATGGCAACACGGATTTAAGTCACGTACTAAAGTTATTCGTGGTATGTGATATATAATTTCTAAAAAATGTAACCGTTATCATAAAATTACGTATTAGCGAAGTCGTAATTATCACGTACAATATACTGGCACAGTACACATAACAGAGAGTATGGGCACTACTTATAAACGCTCACACAAACATGCACATCGACGAGATCCCTAAGCGTATTTCGCAGTGTTGTCCATAGAATTCTTTTCAAAACCTCTCGTCGATGCGCATATTTGTGTGAGTGTGGCGTTTTCGAGCGTTTATTCGTAGTTTCCGTACTGTCTCTCATATTTATACTGTGTTACTGGTGTGATTTTGTGCTATGCACTGGTTTCGATATTGGATTGTATCCAGGGCCGGATTTAGAGGATAGTAACTGGGACTTCAAACCTCCATCTTTATTAAAAGCATTCTTCAAATGTTTTCTTCCTGCCTTTCCTTCTCGTCTGTACTATCGCTTGCTAGAATGACGTTATCGACGTATGTAAACAACAAGTCTGGTCCATGCAGTACATTGTTGTTCATAATATTGTAAATAATTCACAGGCTTAAACGGCCTCCGTAACATCGGTAACACTTGCTTCATGAACAGCGTGCTCCAATGTTTATCCAACACTCGCCCACTGCTGGAGTACGTGACCGAGGATAAATACAGTAACGAGATCAACACGACGCTGTCCTGCATGAAGGGAGCTCTTATGAAGGGTAATCTATCGATCTAATACCTTTAAACGAGCAATTCTTGTATATTTTTATATTGCTATATATTCAGGATCTCGGAAACGGCGCTAACGATTTCCGTGAAACTTAGTATGTAGGTGGTTTCGAGTACGATAAATCAATGTAGCTAAATTGATATAAAACTTTTTTTATCTGAGTTTTCAGGCAATGAAAAAATATAGCTAGAATATAAAGGTAAATATCGTCGCCGCTCTCAAAATAGAAATAACTTATATGGAAATCGGCTGCCTTGAAAATCCGTCTAACCCCAGTTCTAATCAGAGTGACAGCAAAATAGATGTCTTTTTTTTTTAAATAAAAAATGCTGATTTTCTGAGGCAAACTTAACAGTTTATTTTGATTTTAAAATGTTAAAAGCTAGGCTCGGTCTTCCAGGTACTTTCAATTAACAGTATTATAATGTAGTCCAAAGAGTTTTCACAAGATCTTACTTAGTCTGTCATCTGGATTATATATTTTATTCATAATCTTGTGTTATTTGACTCTGTATACTATAATGTTTGTAGCATTTTAAGTAATATAGTTTGGTTATTATGCACAAGTTAAGTTTAGGGAAAAACGTTTTTTTATGTGCACATCTATAGGCGCGGTTAAACTTGATTGTTGGCGTGGCGAGTGTGTGAGATGTGGCGACGCGATGCCATACGCAAGCGAATATGCGCAATCTCTCTTGCCGCACTGAGCTCACATACCTATAGTGTAATTTAAGTATTTGATATTCGTTCGCTTCGAACAATTTCGATGTATCACATCTGCCAGGCGTCCCGTGACGGCTCGATTATTTTTTTAATAATAACCTCGGAACAAAAATTTTGCGATGCCACAAAAACTCTGTAGAAAAATCTAACAAAGGAGCCACCATCTTGTTGGAACATTGAAATTAATAGTACACTAGTAATATTCTTATATTGAATATTGAAGAAGAAAAAAGGAAGAGGGGTGCATTTGCAGCTTTTTTCAATATGGGTTTTGAGCTTGCATAATTTGTTTGTTTAAGTCAAATATCTTAAATCTTATCTCAAAAAGCTTAATTGCTTCGCGAAATAGTATTTTTAATATAACTTTACTATTGGTAACACGCAATGTAATATTTTATCTTTTTCCCACGCGTAGCTTCATCACTGAAAACGAATACAATACTGCGAATTGAACTATATCATGGCTTGTGTTCATTTATATCAGGTGAGCGTGATATACTGCTGTATATCACGGTACGTGTAACTGGAGTGACACGTGATTTCGGATATCACGCGTTATACAACCAGTTATTTTGCACTCAGAAGTAGGAAACTAATATTGAACAGTATTACTCAATTGATGACATGAGAGAAGATGCTATTTTATCCGTCAGCGTTCGTGAGTGATATCAAGGAGCTTATCAAGATTCATGTAACTAGCGTGATACGTACGTGATTTACAATATCACGCGTTATTCAACCAGTTATTTTGCACTCGGAAGTAGCAAAGTAATATTGAACAGTATTATTCATTCCATAACATTACAAAAAATAATTTTGTAGGTAGATAGAGCCACGTTGAAGCTATAACTGGTTTCAGCATGAATGGGTCGGCTCGTCCGTAGTATTACCATCCGACACACATAAACACCGACGTGAAGTAACAGTGCTTGAATGATTGCGTTTCGTTCGGTTAATGAGAGCGACGGAGAACCATCTTCCTTCCCCTCGCCCGTTCCTCCTCTCCCCATACTCTTTCCCTCAAACACGGGCTGGTAACGCCCTTGTGACTCCCCTGGTGTGGCAAGTGTCTATGGACGGCGGAGATCACTTAACATCAGGTGACCCTCCTGTTCGTTTGTCTCCTATGACACAAAAAAAAAGAAAGAATAATATAATATTTTGTCTGTCAGCGTTCGCGAGCGTGATCAAGGAGCTATGGCGAAGCGGTGAACGCGACTCTGTCGTGAATACAACGTCGCTGAAGTCTCAAGTTCAGAGGTTCGCTCCGCGCTTTATGGGTTATAGCCAACAAGATGCTCAGGTAAGTCCTTGATAACATAGGGTTTATTATCTACTAGCCGTGCCCGCGACTTTGTCCTCTTGGAACTTTATGCAAAAATCAGTGAGTAATAAAGTGATCTGAATGTATTAAGTCCATTTAATTATCTACTTTTCTCTCGTACTTACCTCGCGTCGTCATTAAAATTACAATATCTTTTTATAGAGTGGACCGATTTTAATGAAACAAAGACAAGCTATTCTCGAAGATATACTTTATGAGTTACTGGGTGTGTTTTATTGTGAACCCAATATTTTAGCGGTGATGCGTATTCATACAAATAGACAGACATTTCTAAAAGTGATTGAAATGTATTTAATTATTGCTAGACGTCTACCCACAACATATCTTTTATAAGAATCGAAAAACTACAGACACGGTAGATTTTACATTGAAGATATATATGTTGTAGTCGCAATTTTGATACTAGCTATAACTCGAGACTTCACTCGGCTTATTGTTCATTTAATAATTTATCCATCGGCAAAGGTACATTTTTTTAATTCATGTTGTTTTTAATTACCCTATGACAGTACAAAAGACAGTGTAATCGGACCATATTAGGCCCCCCTCGGCAGCGGCTCAAGCCTAGGTGCGTTCCCTCGGTGTAGAGCCCTTGAGTGCGCTGCTCGCGCGATACACTCATACAAAATCTTACATCACTGCAAAAACATTACACATATCACCACCCCACACATGCACGCATACACGCTTACACATGAAAGTGGAAGAGTTTTGTTTTTTTCCCTTATCGAACTGAAATGGTTTGGAAAATTATCCGATACGAAATATATATAAGAGTTGTTGAGGTATGTATGCTTGGTACACATATATGTTCCAACAACTCATATATGTATGAATAGTTAGCTTAGATCAGTTCAGATAATTCGCGAATTGCACGTATCAGGTAACAGCCCAAACCGATGTGTGTCATGCACTCTTGAGCCAGTTGGCAAATAAAGTCAGCTGAGTGTCCTAAGCGCTCGCCTTAGTAGTCCAGTGAAGCTGTTAAGACCTTACTAGGTCAATACCGTAGTCAGTACGAGAAAAAAAATCTAAAACGAGTTTCATACCAATCCACTGAAAAAAATTGTTAAATCAAATAAACTTCGATGTGCTTCCAGGAATTCCTGCGATATTTACTGGAAGGTCTCCATGAAGACCTGAACAGGGTAACGGTGAAGCCGAAACCGATTCTCACCGAAATAGACGATAACCTCAGGTAAGTTTTATATCACTATCGAGATGTTTTTTTTTTTAAACAATACTAAGAATCTCTTGCTAGCTTTATCTATATTGGACGTGCCGTCTATCTCAATGTCACGAGCATGTCGAGATCATCGGTGACGCGAACCTATAAGTTTTCCTCTGCTAGAAAAAGTTTTTTATATCATACAGGCGGCTCATCTGGTGTTAAGTGATCACTGCCGTCCATTGACACCAACAACACCAGAGGTGTTGCAAGTGCGTTGCCAGCCTATGATTGGGGGAATAGGGGAAAGGAGAAAAGAGGGAAGTGGAAGGGAGAGGACAACTGAGGGGAAGTGGGTCACTTTCAGTTTAAAGTTTTCACTTTAAAAAAAAAATAATAATATGAAAACTTAAAAGTTGATTAATCATAGTCAAATTTAGACCACCAGTTATTGTTACTATATGTAAATAAAAAAAATATATATTTTAATAATTTCCCACTTTAATCACTAAAACAATAAAACATTCTATTATGATCAATATTGAGTGACCGGAATATAAAAATATTTTATCAAGTAGAAATAACTTTCTCTATTTACTCTATTAGTCATATGATATGGATTTGGTCGCAGAGGTCTGTCAATATTTCCTTCTAAGTAGTATAGAAAATAATGAACATAATTACATGTTAAAGTCTAAAAAAAAAAGATTTTTTTTTTTATGAAACTTTCCTGTTTGTTACTTCTGAATTGTTACTCGAAGATAGCCCATTGATTAACGGCTTCGAATTGTTACTTTGTACCTTAAATTTTTCATAAAATAATTAAGATTTAATGGGTGATTTTGTGAAGGCAGCTCATGTTTGATTATGTTTTAAACCTTAGAACAAAAATATTTTATGATTTTTTTTTTATTTTGCATTAGTTTCCGAAAATGACTCATACATTTTCTCGAATTGTTCGTTTACACCATAAATTTTCATGAGATAATTAAGATTTAACATGTTCAATGACTGTGGCCGAAGCTTGAAAATGTTCAAGCTTTCAAAGAAAAAATTTAGTAGTGGTAGAGCCACGCTGAAGCTATTATTGGTTTCAGCTTGAATGGGTCGGCTCGTCCAGGGTAGCACCACCCGACACACAGAAAACCGACGTGAAGTAACAGTGCTTACATTGTTGCGTTTCGTTCGGTCAGTGAGAGCGCCCGAGATCCATCTCCCCTCCTCTCCCCTCTCTTCTCCCTTCCCCTCTCCCTTTCTCTCCATTCCCCCAAACACAGGCTGGCAACGCACTTGCGACTCCTCTGGGTTTGCTTGTGTCTATGGACGGCTTTGATCGCTTAACAACAGGTGACCCGCATGTTCGTTTGCCTCCTATATGATATAAAAAAAATAATGAAACTTTTCCTTTTGTATTGGTTCCCGAAAATGATACATTTATTAAGTGTCTCGAATTGTTCCTCTATACTATTAGTTCCCAAAAGTAATCCAGTAGGACTCCCGGGGGTCTACGGGAGACTCGATGGGGGTATATGTTGGCGAGTCAAAAAGATGGGGGTTCACAATTTATGAGCGGGGATGCATGAAAATTAATCAGTTTTCGATAGCGAAGAACTATATGTTGGCTTGACTTCACCTATCAATGTAGGTAGATAACATGTTTAACAAATTTTTGTCGGGATTTTAGTCTGTCATGTAGTGGATTTTATATTCTATTCATAATCTTGTGTTATTTGACTCTATATTTTGTAAATTTAGTGGTGTTTTACGCAATATAGTCAGTATATTGTGTATAAGTGATGTGAATGGAAAATAATACCACGAAGCATGAAATTCTGAGATGGCACAAAAACTCCCTGGAAGGTTCTAACAAGGAAGCCACCATCTTGTTGGAATATTGAAATAATCACACGACGCTTGTAGTATTATTAACTACACGACAATGGCAGTAATAATCTGAAAAATTGGGTGCCAGAAACAAAATTAAAAAAAAGATATTTTAAAAAACCGAACGATTGTTACCTGTAAAACCTTGCCTATTCCATATATATTA
Organism: Antheraea mylitta; assembly: GCA_014332785.1. Lineage (NCBI taxonomy): Eukaryota > Metazoa > Arthropoda > Insecta > Lepidoptera > Saturniidae > Antheraea > Antheraea mylitta. Next base: position 937,139 of record JACEII010000075.1, on the reverse strand, counting down.
CAATGTGTCGAAACTTGCAATTCAGACTTTGTCGAGTTTTGGAAATATGGTAGAAAGGTTGGGTTTCCACTGGAACCAGCTGAATTTTGGAAGTTTTCTATGGGGATAAAAGGGCTGGGAAAGTATGGGAACCATACGTTTTCATGAGGTAATTAAGATTCAACCTGTTCAGTGACTCTGCGAAAGCGGCTGAGGCCTGGAGTCGATACCTGAGGATGGAGGACAGCCGTGTAGGTGATATATTCGTGGGTCAGCTGAAGTCTACACTACGCTGCACTCACTGTAATCACGACAGCGTCACCTTCGACCCGTTCTGGGATCTAAGGTCAGCTTGATAACTAATATTATAAAGCGGTAAAGTTTGTGACGTTGTAGGGGGTAATCTCAGGATTTATTAAACTGATATTGAAAATTCTTTTACGAATAGAAGGCCACGTTATTTGTGAGTGTCACAGGTGTTAGAAAATACATATATGTCAGCCGGTCAGGGAAACCATTAACATCCTGTAACATTATGACTATTTATTCAAGCAGAGAAGTGCGTGTAGATTTTTTTTTTCGAACTGAAAACGCTGCTGACCTGGAAAGGTCTTTACAGCTACACCGAACTATTAGATCGTCGGTATCTTTCCTTTTATATGCCAATCTTTGGAAGTCAAAGCAATTACATTTTTTGTCTCGAAATGACTACGCTATTGACCTAGCAAGGTCTTAAAAGCTTCACCGGACTACTAAGGCGAGCGCTTAAGACACTCAGCCGATTTTATTTTGGCAACTAGCTCAAGGGTGCATGGCACACCTCGGCTTGGCTGCTGCCTGTTGCATGCAAAATCGCGACCTATCTTAACTAACCTAGCTAACTATTCATATATGTATGAGTTGTTGAAACGTATATGTGTACCAAGCATACACGCCTCAACAACTCCTCCATATATTTATTATCGGAAAATTCAGTTCGGTAAGGGAAAAAAAGTAAACCCTTCCACTTTCATGTGTAAGCGAGTAGGCGTGCACGTGTGTGGGGGTGATCGTGTAGTGTTGTAGCAGTGATGTATATTTTGTGTCACCGTATCGCGGAAGCAACGCACTCAAGGGCTCCCTACTGAGGGATCGAACCTAGGCTTGAACCGCTGCCGTGGGATGCCTAATCGGGTGTGCGGGAGCGAAATAAACCCCCAGACCACGGCGGCGTGATCTGTGGTTACGCGGGCGTGGGCGTGAACACGCTCTGTTTCGAGGGACAGGCTGGTACTGATCGTTCGCTGACATGATTGAATCAGGAGGATCGATGAAAATGTGTCGCGGACGTCTTTTATAACGCGCAGCGTTAGGTACTGGTTCATAGTTTGCGGCGGATACCACTAACAGACTGGGATGATTCGCGGCTTTCTCGAAACAGCTACTCGTGAGTGATTTCATATACGCCCAGATGGATGGCATCTCCAGGTCCCTGTGGAGATCCATATTCCGGACGTACCATGGGGCACCGGTGATTTTACGCAGTACCCGGTTCTGGAGAATCTGTAACTTTTTTAATTTCCCTATTTCCGCGTGTGCAAAGACCGGACAACTATACGTCATAATCGGACGGATCAAAGCGATTACTATTTACTCACGTATCTCCCATATTTTTAGTAACACACACAAAGATGATATTAAGTAGCAAATTGTTATTTAAGTGATATGCCAATATATGTGATCGTTCTTATTTATGCATAAAAATTATGTATCTCTAATATGGTGGATCTAGTAATGTTCCGGTGGCGTTGTAGTCACGCCTCTCGGGTGTATCGTAGTGGTACCGGATGTTGCAGGGGCAGTTTTAGGTCAGTGAGCATGCTCGATCCCTGGCTGCCCCTTCCATGCGGCGGACGGTACACCGTGGTGTTTTAGTCCGTGCTAATCGGACATAACCTACCCTCTCCCCCGGGAGGGTAGCTTATCCGTTAGGGATTTCCCCACGTTAATAAAAAAAAAAGTGGTACCGGATGTATTCATTTAACATAGGCGAATAAAATATTTGAGCAATAGTTATTTATTTAGATCTGTTCTACATTTAAAAATACTTATATAAATGTTTATGTAAGTGTGGGAGGGGGGAATAAGCGCATTGCTAACTTTTTTTTTATGTAATAACGTTCCAGCTTGCCGATACCGTCGAGGACCGGTAACCTGAAGCTGCAGCAGTGTCTCCAGCACTTCACGAAGGAGGAGGAACTTGATGGCGACGAAAAGCCGGTAAGTTCCAGCATTAACCGTCTTATTCGATTGACTGTGATTTATCATATAGATTACTAGCGGGTATGACAGGTGTTGTCTTGCCTTGATGAAAAAAAAATTTTGAGGCAGTCATTAGGAGTGCCGATAGAAACGAAATCAATTTAAAAATAAGCGCTTAATATTTGACCTAATTGTCTACAAAAGTACAAACACATTACATTTTTTTTTTTAAATACAAACAAAAGATAGTAATCCTCTAGGATATTAGAGTATCAATAACCTTCCCTTATTTTCATTTGAAAGGGAACGTGGCAACGTTAGGAATAAAACAAAAGAGCTTATTGACCGTCTTACTACCGAATATATATAACTCTGAGTCGCCCATTGTAACTTTTAACACCGGTCATTGCCCTTAAATTTATTATTTTATTCACATGTTCGTAGCTATACTTTTGAAAGTCTTATTTGAAAGTCTTAGAACAAATTTTAACTTAGATTCTCTTGGTTGTTTATTAGTATTTGTTTTAATATTATTACTGTATATGTTAAATGTGACCATGAAGACCATCCTAGAATACTGCGAATGTCTAACCATTCACCTGGTATAGCTTGTTTATTCGTGTGAACGACATTAAATAACACGTAGCCAGGTATATTACAACTAGAAAGATTGTAGATTAATTCATATGTGATTTTTTTTTTCCACAGACATGCTCTAAGTGCGGTGTGAGACGAAAATGCTTGAAATGGTTCACGGTTCAGAAGTTCCCTCAGGTTTTGGTGATACATTTAAAAAGGTAAGCCGATTAATAATCTAGGAATTAGTGACTGAAGCTATAATTGGTTTCAGTATGACTGGGTCGGCTCGTCCCCGGTACTACCACCCGACCCACAGAACCACCGACGTGAAGTAACAGTGTTTGCATTGTTGCGTTTCGTTCGGTCAGCGAGAGCGCCGGAGAATCGTCTCCCCTCCCATCTCCTCTCCCTTCCCCTTCTCTTCTAAACCCTCTCCCTTTCTCTCCACTTCCCCAAACACAGGCTAGCAACGCATATGCTACTCCTCTGGTGTTGCAAGTGTCTATGGACGGCGGTGATCGCTTAACACCAGGTGACCCGCATGTTCGTTTGCCTCCTGTATGACATTAAAAAAAAAATGATATTCCTGAACCTGGAATAAATTTAAAATATAACTAGCTTAAAAAATATAGAGTTTAAGATAGCATAAATGATATATAAACCTCTGGAAGTCGTAACCTCGTTAACTCGAAATTCCCCCTTTACGTTTCGACTTAACGAGGTTTGATTTTTTTTTCTTTTTTTTTTTTAAGGTTCTCACCTACGGAACGGTTCCGTGGAAAGCTGAACGTGGTCGTGGAGTTCCCTCTGACCGGTCTCGACATGTCACCGTACGCTGGAGCCGGAGGACCAGCACCCGTATACAATCTCTACGCTGTCAGCAATCACTCTGGTAACTGCTTTCGTATTTTTATTCTATAACAATTTTTTTTTCTTTACATTTTTACGATTATAAGATCACTATAGCCCCTCCCGCGACTTTTTCCGCATTGTAATAATTGCTTTAGGCTAACGTTAACAGGAAACGGAGGCTGTCTAGAGGAAGAAACATCTTCCTGTCTAGAGGAAGAAAGATGTTTATATTAAAACATTTTTCATTGGTGCTCAGCTCCTATCGGTTTTGGCGTGATGATATATAGCCTATAACCTTCCTCGATAAACGAGCTATACAACAGTAAAATAATTATTCAAATCGGACCAGTAGTTCTTGAGCTTACCCCCTACGACGTCACAAACTCACAAACTTGAGCCACGCTAAAACTAACTGGTTTCAGCATGAATATGTCGGCTCGTCCACCACTACCACCCTCAAACAAAACACCGACGTGAAGTAACAGTGCTTGTATAGTTGCGTTTCGTTCGGTCAGTGAGAGTGCTGGAGGCACACCATCCACTGCCCTCGCCTCTCCCTCCTCCTCTCCCCCTTACCCTTTCATCCCAAAACGCAGGCTGGCAACGCACTTGCGACCCCCCTGGTGTACCAAATGTCTATGGACGACGGTGATCACTTAACATCAGGTGACCCGTCTGTTCTTTTGCCTCCTATGACTTCTCTACCTTTTTATAATATTAGTATAGATTATATCACATATTATATATTACAGGTACGACGTACTCCGGTCACTACACAGCTTACTGCAAACACCCATACACGGGCGAATGGCATGAATATAACGATTCTAGGTGAGTTACACGTTTTTATTAATGATAAAATATGTAACGCATGATTTCTGATGTGAAACCTGATTGTTGGCATGGCGAGACGTGGCGACGCAAAACACGAGCTATTAACAAATTACTCAAAAATATTTGCAACCCTATAAGATTTAAATTGTTTTGTCGATCACTCGTTACAGTAGTTTTACGCGGCACGCGCCGACGACCTAGCGCCTTTTGATACATACCGCCAAAGACACCGCGCCTGGGCATAGTTGATTTTGTGTATTTAATAAAATTGAATATTTATAGAATAACATTAATAAACAGTAAGTATCTCATAGAAAAGAATAGTAATGCTTTATCTTTTCATTATGTCATATCTGATTCCTATCGTAATCTGTTATTTTATCCATATAACTTATACAAAACAATTTCGATGTTTCACATCTGCCAGGCGTCCCGTGACGGGTAATTTTTCTTTGTCTATATTGATGTTTCGCATTAGGGAATATTCAAGGTAGTGCGGTGAAGCTGTTAAGACCTTACTAGGTCAATAGCGTAGTCAGTTCGAGAAAAAAAAAGGAATATTCAAGTATAGCGTAAGTACTAAAGGGTGTAAAGGGGGGAGATCTGTATGTGTAGGTCTGATATGTGAGGCTTACGGTCATATTTCAACTGAAAGGAAAAAAAGATATATTGTTTTGTTGGAACGAGCCTACAAATTAAATTGAATTACTCAGTTAAATTAGATAAAAAAATGGATACATTTGAAAAATGAAAAAAAAATGTCCAATAATTGGCAAACCTAGGCAGTAAACATGTGCTAATTAGAATATATAATAATTTTCCATTCAACATTTTCTCTAGAAGGAAACTGGCTTACATATCCTATTGAATTACTCTATAAATAACCATCTGGAATATTCTATGGGTAGGTCCAAAGGCTCCTTTTTTATATACCATAGGAGGCAAAAGAACAAATCGGTCACCTGATGTTAAGTGATCACCACCGTACATAGACACCAGCAGCACTAGTGGAGTCGCAAGTGTATTGCGAAGCTGTGTTGGGGGGAGGAGAAGAAGAAGAGAGGAAGGAAGGAGAAGGGGAAGGTAGGTGGGTGTCCGGCGCTCTCACTGACCGAACGAAACGCAACAATGCAAGCACTGTTACTTCACGTTGTGTTTCTGTCGGTCGGGTGGTATTACCCCGGGCGAGCCGACCCATTCATGCTGAAACCATTAATAACATCAGCTTGGCTCTACCACCTACAAAAAATAATTATCTCTTATTATAATATTCTATTAAATAACTCTACAAATAACCATCTGGAATATTCTACTAAAAGTTCAAGGACTCCTGTGAAAGGGAGGCCATGTTTTGTGACAGATAACCGTATACATTTCCAGGGTGACGCCAATCAACCCCCGGAACGTGGTCTCGTCGGAGGCGTACGTGCTGTTCTACGAGCTGAATCGCGCTCCCGGACACACGTAGCGGACGCCCCCGCCCGAGAGCCTCTCGTGCTTCACCGGCGTCATCCGCCTCTCGCGCCTCTCCCGCCTCACTCGCATCACGCGCCTCTCCCGCTTCATGCTCAGGTTATAGCGGCTCCGGTCTACTCCGAATCTGAGATAATCGATATCACCTAAATATCAATTATAACTATGTCCCGTATCGATTATTTCAGAAATGTGTAAATCTTTCGGCATCGATATTAGCGTAATATTGATTTTAATAATAGATTCATCTATAGTTTGTAACGGTGTCCCGTATCGATTATATAACGAATTAGTAAATCCTCTGTTATCGATACTAGCTAAATATTGATCTTAACAATCGGTTTTGTTTATCGATAGTGACGGTGACCCGTGTTGATTATTTGAGAAACTTATAAATCTTCAGTTATCGATACTAGCTAAATGGTGATCTTAACAATTGGTTTTGTTTATCGATTTTAAGAGTGACCCGTATCGATTATTTCACAAATTAGCAAGATGGGTTCATGAGAAAACTGATATTTTCCTTTTTTTGTCAATCTATAATTGTAAATCCGTATATCGATTTAAAATTATGTTAAATTAGACTTTGTAAAAAATCGTGGTAAGACACGATTTGAATATATTTACATAAATATTTATGTAATTAAAGGGGGAGGGTTAAGAACATTGCTTACTTTTGCTGACCACGGAGAGGGAGCAGTCAAAAATAACAAATAATTCTGCGTACGTAATACTTGGATGGTCCCTAAATCGTTAAAATGTTTGATCACATGTATATATCGATACTGGATATCCGTTATGATCGATTTTTTTCATCGATATTTCGCTAGTATCTCGTACTACACTATATAAGTCATAGAATAGCGAGAGTTATTAAGAATTGTTATTGAAATTGTCAAGTACAAAATTGAAAAAAAAAAACTCCTGTGATCAAATTTTATTTGAGGGATTTTACGTCACACACGTTAATATGGCAACTCTACAATTAAATGTATAGAAAAATAATCTGTTAGTGAAATTAACTCGCTTGTCTTCTCGGAATAAGTCGTTATGCGTTATAGATATTTAAAAAAAACACCTGGATGGTAATAAAAGTGTTGCCAGGTATTAATAAAAAATAATTAAGTGTTGCCAGATGTAAAAATTAAAGGCGACGTTCCTAATGAATCGTCCATCATTGTAAATAGAGTGTAAAGCTTACAATAATATTTTTAATAAATTGTTTGTTTGTTTGTTGAATCTACAGATATTATGTACGTAAAAAAAATATTTACATATATATTGTTTAAATGAATTTAACATAACAAGGATAGTTATCGTTAAAAACTAAAGGCTTGGTCTCTTGTAATTTTTTTTTCTGTTCTATTTTGAACTATATAGTTTAGACGGGATTTCTATGAGCCAATGTTTTATGTTACATACATATATATAAAACAACAACTGACTGACGGAAAGATTGGAGATTCTTGTACAAATTTCATCCTCTTGTTCACGACTTCAGGGGTCGAATTACCAAAAATCCTTTTTTTACGGTATAAAAGTACCTACATGCATTTTTTTACGGTTCTAACCCAGAAGTCGTTCGACCTATTGATATGTTAGTCAGACAGTCGGATAGTTAATATATACATAAGTTATTAACGAAGACTCAGAAATTATTTAATGTTACTTTGCTAATGCCGGCACATAAATTAAGTTAACTATTGCGAACACAGTATACATGAAAAAAAATCAGTCATGGTGTCTCGTATTATATTGGTCGTCTTTCGAGACAAAATTTAAATACAGCTACGGAAAAGCTTGCAAACTGACGTGACGGTGATTGACTACCGATGAGTTGCCCTTTAGACACAGTGCCTTTTTATCTTGCCTCAATAAAAAAAAAATAGAACATACATACTCGGTGGTACAGAATGTAGAAAAAAATCTGTGCAATTGGGAGATTGTCAAGTGACTCATATAGGAAAAAATGTAATTAATAATTGAGACCAAGCTGATATATGTTTGTTTTAGATCGCTTGTTGAGCAAAGAGTAAGCAGAGCAGAGGGTTCACTTTACCTACAAACAATAATAGGTACTGTCTCGGTTAATTTTCATATATCGAATAGAGATCTTTTTGATAATGTAGTGTGTATTCATTCATTTATTTTCATCTATAGACTTATATAAAAAAAATATATAACTGTTCCATACTCTATCGTTGTATATTTCTTGTCATATTGACCTGAGAGGTAACAATGTTAAATAATGGATTGTAAATTTGTCTGTAAACTTCTTTAATGACACTCGTGTATGTGTCTTATAAAAAAAAAATCATGAATCTCGAGAAAAGGATACAATTTATCAATACTTGATATAACGACGTCTGTTGGTCGCTATGCGAAGAATGAATGGGACACGTATCATACTATAAGCTGATTGGCCCGTGTCAGTTTTGCGGTCTCTGATTGGATAGTAACACGCATGCGTTGTACGCATTACTTTATAAAATAAAGTGATTGGTCCAAGTCATGTCGTGACCTCTGATTGGATAGTTACGCGCATGCGCAGGGCGTTTTACATTCTTCCGACTTATACGATAATGTGATTGGTCCATGACAATACCGCGGTGTCTGATTGGTTATTACTAAGAACGCAAGACGTATGATATCGTTTCCAATAGTATTGCTATATGTTGATATTTTACGTGAAATTTGGGAGTTTTTGAATGTCGTAAGGGGAAAATTTAAGAAATTTATTATTTTACGTGGATATTTATGAGGTATTCAAAATACAGCAGGAGATATGAAAACTCGAATTTGTAGAAGATTTTGTAAGTGGTAGAGCCACGTTGAAGCTATTACTGGTGTCAGCATGAATGGGTCGGCTCACTCGGGGTAGTACAACCCTCTCACAGAAAACCAACGTAAAGTAACACTGCTTGCATTATTGCGTTTCGTTTGGTCAGTGAGAACGCCGAAGACCCACCTCCCGTCCCCCTTACCCCATCCTCCAAACAGGCTAGCGACGCACTTGCGACACCCCTGGTGTTGCAGGTGTAGGTGATCCGTCTATTTGTTTGCTCAAATGACATAAAAAAAAATCTTGATTATATTTAGACGTGGGCGAGACAGTGACCTGAGTACAGTTATTTCTAATGCCATCGTTTGTGTAAAGAGAAATGCCTGCTCACGCTCTGCTTTAACAGGTATTAAATTGAAATATAATAAAAACGGTAAGAAGGGTTTTTGTTATAAAAGAGAAAAATATAACGGAAAGTATTAGAAATTACATAGATTATATTTTGAGATATGTTAACGATCGTTGTCTGATCCCGGGCACACTAGTGACACGTCACGGTACAATACCTTATACGTACAAATCACACAGACAGACATTTGTAAACGTGTATATAACTGAAAGCGTATTGACGGTTGTGATTTAGAATTACGGACACGTGTTTTTTTTTTTCGGTTTGAGATTTATTTGCTTAATGTAGATACAATGTGACGACCATTGTCCGGGATTGGACACCTCTAGGTAGCTTAATTCGTATTAAATTATTTATTACCAACGATATATTGTTAAAATTGTTATCGAGTACACTATAGTAGGTAAAGATAACTAGTATCGACTTGGTTTACTAAAAGAGGTTAGAAAATACAGTGAAGTGAATATGGCGTTGCGTATACAAAAATGGTCTTTGATCATATGCTGTTAATTTCAGGCTATACTTTTCAGTACATTACAGCTAGTTTGGTCATGTACAGTTAACTTCACATCATAATTTTAGTACAATACAGCTATTTTGGTCATGCACTGTCAAGTTCACATCGTACTTTTAGTACCATACAGCTATTTTGGTCATGCACTGTCAACTTCACATCATACTTTTAGTACCATACAGCTATTTTGGTCATGTACAGTTAACTTTCATATTTTTTAGTACAATACAGCTATTTTGGTCATGCACTGTAAAGGTCACATCATACTTTTTAGTACAATATAACTAGCTTGGGCATGTACTATTAACTTAACATCATACTTTTTTGTACAATACAGCTATTTTGGTCGTGTACAGTTAACTTTACGTCATACTTTTAGTACAATACAGCTATTTTGGTCATGTACTGTAAAGGTCACATAATACTTTTTAGTACAATTTAACTAGCTTGGGCATGTACTATTAACTTAACATCATACTTTATACAATACAGCTATTTTGGTCGTGTACAGTTAAGTTCATGGCATACTTTTTAGTACAATATAGCTAGCTTGGGCATGCACAGTTAACTTTACGGCATACTTTTTAGTACAATTCCATCACTTTAGTCATGTATAGTTAACTTCTGATTATTATTTTCTATACGTTACCGCCATTTTGCTTTCTTCGAACCCTTTTTATGTGAATTTTATGTGGGCACTTTATTAAAATGAAAGATCATATGAGTCGATACTGGTTTTCTCTACTTTTCATAAGACAAAGAAATTATTAAAACATGTAAGGCAGTTAATATATATGTATGTATTTATAATAACAAATCGTAGGTCGGTTTTATTGATTTACCGTGCAATATTCTAGATATTTTCAATAATGTTGGTGTGCGATGGCTGTTTTAATCCTAATATATGCAGTTTTTTCAGATTGATGCAAACGTTTGATCCAACACTTCAGTTTTATAGTTACCAAGTATAAATATCCTCATTATTTTCTATATAAATCAGAAATGTTTGAATACCTCAAGAGTATTTATTTCTTTTTAAATCCGCGTCATAAAGGTTTTTTTTGTAGGTAATAGAATATTACTAGTCGTAGTAATAATTAATTTTACCTGAAACAGAAATGTTAATAATTTATTCTTGTTACTTTGGTTACGTTACACGCTTGTCAAGGAAAGTCACATGTTTCCAAGAGAGGAGTTTAATAACATTGATTTTAAATATTAATTATTACACATTTGTTGTAATATTTGAAACATTACAGTTAATTAGGTTACAGTTTGAAATGTTTTAAATAATTGACATGTTTTTTTCTTAAATAACCTCCAAGATATTATAAGCAGATAGAAAACAATATTTTTTAACACAGCTTAGCAATCAAAAGCTCCAAAGCTATCATGTATAAAATTTATATTTTAAAAAATCGACAGTGGCGGTCAAGTTTTTCTAATATTAGAGTGAAAGAAAAATTCAAGTGATTATGTAAACGGCAATTTAGAGTTACCATGGCATTTAAATTATCGAGGCGTCGTTGACGTAAATGATTAAGGAGAGAGCGGGGGAGACAATGCCCATTTAGAATTGTCTGGTAGCCGTATAGTATTCCACCCAAGTCATAGCTTTCCACGGATTCAAACCCCCTCCTTGCCCCCCGGAAAAGGATACATGTAGTGCTTCCATGGCATTTACAATTTCTAGAGTGCGATAACGTAAATGTTTAGGGGGACAGTGTGGGATACGATGTTCACCCTATAATTGTTTGATAGCCGTATTGTGAACCCACCTAAGTCATAGCTTTCCCCGGATTCAAACCCATCCTTTCCCTCTGGTTTATGTTTCACGTTGAGTCTTCATTGCATCTAGGATTTCTAGGGTGCGATGACGTATATGTTTAGGGGGACAGTAGGGGATACGATGTTCACCCTAAAATTGTCTGGTGGGCGTATTGTATTCCATCTAAGTCATAGCTTTCCACGAATTCAAACCCCTCCATTCTCCCGGAAAAGGATACATGTAGAGTTTCCATGGCAACTACGATATCTAGGGTACGATTGACGTAAATGTTTAGGGGGAGACGATGTCTATCTTAAAATTGTCTGGTAGTCGTATTGTGTTCCACCTGTCATTGCTTATCACGGATTTAGACCCCCTCCTTTTCCCCGGAAAAGGATACATGTAGAGTTTCCTTGGCATCTACGATATCTATGCTGCGATGACGTACATAATTAATGGGGGAGAGGGGAAGACGGCGTCCAATTTAGAATCGTTTGGCAACCCAAATCGATTATCGGTTTCTGATCCCCTCCATTCCTTCACTCTCTTCATACCCTTCTCCCGAGTTTTCCCCTTACTGAATCCGCCATAAAACAGTATAAATATACGGCATATGTATATATACATACATAGGTGAAATTTTTTAAAATAAATATACTCGCAGGTTGAATTGATGCAGTGCCTTGATAATGTTTTTAGCTATTTTAATTTTAGTACTCGTGTGGTTTGACACTGTGTCGTTTGCATGTAACATAGATGAATACGTGTGAGACACTGGTCGATGTCTCGAATCGTGTTGAATGCTTCAACTAGTTTCTCGATACGAAGTTACCCCAATTGGTTGGAATATTCAACGTTTTAATGAATACCACTGTTTTTTTTTTAACAAAAAAAAACTTTTTTTAACTCTGTTAATTTATCTGCTACACTGATTAATCATAGGGTACGGCGCTTAGTAAAGAGTGGTTGTTTTTTTTTTGTAATTTATTTAATTCTATTAATTGTTGATAATTATATTTCTTTTCTGTTTTCTTAGCGATATACTTTCCTCATTGTTTTATCGAATCTTGTTTTAACCAAAGATATTTGCTAAAAATGGCGTGTCATATTATATAATGTTACAAAGAGACCTCCAGTACGATGAAGTATTATTTGACGACGGGCAGACATTGCTTAAAATGTTTATTTAGGAATATCAAGGGTCCGTGGATATAAATTCATACGAAAAAGTTATTAAAATTGATGCGGAAGAGACAGATGAAAGACATAACTTGATTTTATTTATACTACATGTGATTGTTTTGATGTGAAACATCTATAAGCGGAGGGTAAGCTTAATTGTTGGCGTGGCGACGCATAACACGAATTTTACACTATTAACGAAATACAAAAAAAAAAACATTTGCAACCTATCTGTATAAACATAAGATTCAAATTGTTTTGTCGACCACTCGTTCTAGTAGTGTAACGTGGCACGCGCTGACGACCTAGCGCCCTTTGATAAATGTCGTCAAACACACCGCGCCTGCGCCTAGTTGAATTTTTGTATTTAATAAAAAATAATATTTTCGTAATAAAATAAATAAACAGTCATTATTTTGTGGAACAAACCTGTAATGCTTCATTTTTTCATTATGCCATAATTGATTCCTGTCGTAATCTGTTCTTTTATGCATATAACTTAATATAATTTCGATGTTTCTCATCTGTCAGGCGTCCCGTGACTGCTAAATTTTTTTGTTCATACACTCATTAAGTCAGTGCCCAAAAGTATTGACTAAAGTTATTTAACATCATATGGAGGTCTTTTTTATTATTTATTAGAATTATTATACTAATTGTATTTTATAATCGCGAGATCTATCCGTTGGGAGATCAGCAGCGTTTTCACTATATTTATTGTAAAAAAATACGTAACAGATTTCTATCATAGAAGTATATATTTAAAAAAGAAAATTATAACAAAGTTGTTTTATTTTCCACAGCACCCTTTTTACCTTTATTTTTGGCAAACTAACTTTCAGATTATTACTGCCATTGTCGTGTAGTTAATAATATTACAAGCGTCGTGTGATTATTTTAATGTTCCAACAAGATGGTGGCTGCCTTGTCGGAATCTTTCAAGGAGTTTTTGTGGCATCTTAAAATTTCATACTCCGTGCCATTATTTTCCATTCACTTCACGTATGCACAATAAACTAACTATATTACGTAAAGCACCAACAAATTTACAAAATATAGAGTCAAATAATACAAGATTATGGATAAAATCTACTACATGACCGACTAAAATCCCGGAAAAAACTCCCACAGCGTCCTTTATATTTTTTTACACTGGTAATACCATAAGCCGCATACAGGTGAGATCAAAGTGGTGGATTTAGATTACAATTTTCCAAGAAAGTTATTGACAATCTCTTCTTGCCAATGTGTATGTATATAATACTAACTGACCCAGCCACACGTTGCTTTTCCCCAGAACTAAATCATATATCTCTCATGGTTAAGGTAGCGTTCGTAAGAAACGTTTTCGTTTGACCGATTTTTCTCCGACTTACTTTGCAAATCCGACTACCACAAAGAAATCTTTTCATTTTTCGGGTTAAAATAAAGCCTATGACACTCACAAATAACGTGGCTTTCTATTGGTAAGATAATTTTCAAAATCTGTTTAGTAGATCCAGATATTACCTCCTACATCCTGACAAACTAGCTCTTTATAATAATATTAGTTTAGATTAAGATGGCGCTGCTAAAGGTAAAGGGTGAAGTTTGTAGGAACGCAATAATAATTTTAGAGTCTACTTCGTCGGCGTGGAACAGTATGTAAAAATAGTGGCTACTAATACAATCACCTCAACGCATCAAGTACATATCTTTCTTTTTTTTAAACTAGTACGGCAAAATTACTGTACGGTACCTGATGTTAAATAAGGTACAGTCCACAGATAACGGTGACTGTCGCTGTTAAATAACAACGGCAGTCATCGCTATCATGCCGTCTTGCACATGTGCCTCTTCATGCCTCGTTCGAAGGAACCCACGTCATAAGAGGAAGGGAACACACTGGCTGGGAGGCTATTCCACATCTTCACAGTACCTACGACAAAGATAAGAATTTTCGAACTTTTTCGTTCTTGTCGGTATGTTTGCTACTGTGAATCTGTGGAGACGCGTACCCGCCCGTGTAATTCTGTATTAGAAAGAAGAATATAGGATGAGTTTAAATAACTCTTCAGAACACGCGCCATGATAGAGACGATAAAACACACTCAGTGAAGCGATGTTTCTTCGCAACTGAAGGGGTTCAAGGTATTTGGTAATGTCTGCATCATTCATAATACGGACAACCCGTCGCTGCAACCTGTCTAGAGCATCAAGGAGGTATTGGACGGAACCATCCCAGAGATGCGAACAGTATTCCATGCACGGCCTAACTTGTGCCTTATAGAGAAGGTATAGTTGGCGGGGCGTGAAAAACCGTCTCACTCTAGTCAGGATACCCATTCTCTTAAATGTTACAGAAATAACACTCTCAATGTGGTCCCTGAGGTTGAGGTCGCTTCGGATGTTGATCCCTAGGATGCTTAGGCTGTCACGTTTTGCAAGCGAGTCGTTCTGAAGAGTGAGAAGAGGAGAAAACGGGGATTTTTTACAAGAGAACACGTAAACCTGTGTTTTCTTGGCATTGAACTCAACCAAGTTACTTGTTCCCCATAGAGATATGAGTTCCAAAGACTGGTTGAGTTCACTGACAAGATCAGCCCTCATTTTCTCGGTTTCACCACGACTAGCCGTGGGCCCGGTACCGACTTTTCTCTTGTGCATGAGAGGCGTCATCATTCAAATTACAATAACTTTTGATAGATTGAAATGATGTTAATGAAAGAAAACCAAACGTTACTCGGAGATATGATTCATGATTTTCTCGAAAAGGGTTTATCATGAACTTTAGCAGTGATGGGTGTCGAAACAAAGAGTTATTTCTAATTAGCCTCTGCCTGCGACTTTGTACTCGTGAAATACTTTCCTTGGGCTAACGCCACCACGCTGCGGAAGCTCTCAAGAGGAAAAAAAAACTATTTTGAAACATTATTCATTAGTGTTCCGCTCTTATTGGACTTAGCGTGATAATAACCTTCCTCGGTCAATGAGCTATATAACACTGAAAGAATTTTTCAGATCGGACCAGTAGTTCCTGAGATTACCCCCTACAACGTCACAAAATCACAAACTTTACCTCTTTATAATATTAGTATAGAAAAAGATTGAAATGTGTATTATTAGTTGTTCCTAGACACCTTTTTTAAATAGAGAATACTAAAGGGATACCCACCCTCGCCGGGCAGCTGAGGGGTGAGTTATGTCCGACTTGCACGAACTAAAACCCCATGGGACCTTCTTACACCTATTGGCCGTGGAGTAGGAGCTGCCGACTTGGCACTGCGTATACGAACTTTGCACGGTTAACAAAATACAAAAAAAAAAACATTTGCAACCTATCTGTATAAACATAAGATTAAAATTGTTTTGTCGGCCACTCGTTCTAGTAGTGTAACGTAGCACGCGCTGACGACCTAGCGCCCTTTGATAAATGCCGTCAAACACACCGCGCCTGCGCCTAGTTGAACTTTTGTATTTTATATTTAATAAAAAATAATATTTATGTAATATTTTTTTTTTAATGTCATATAGGAGGCAAACGAACATGCGGCTCACCTGTTGTTAAGCGATCACCGCCGTCCATAGACACTAGCAACCCCATAGGAGTCGCAAGTGCGTTGCCAGCCTGTGTTTGTGGGAATGGAGAGAAAGGGGGAGGGGAAGGAAGAGGAGACGGGAGACGGGTCTCCGGCGCTCTCACTCACCGAACGAAACGCAACAATGTAAGCACTGTTACTTCACGTCGGTTTTCTGTGTGTCGGGTGGTGCTATCCCGGACGAGCCGACCCATTCAGGCTGAAACCAATAATAGCTTCAGCGTGACTCTACTACTACTAAACTATTATAAACAGTTTTTATTTTATGGAACATATTTGTAATGCTTTATCTTTTCATTATGTCCTAGCTGATTCCTGTCGTAATCTGTTCTTTTATGCATATAACTTACACAAAACAATTTAGATGTTTCACATCTACCAGGCATCCCGTGAAGGCTCAATTTTTTTCAAGGGGCTCGCCGCCGTTTGATGTAGTATCGTAATGCGGTGAAGCTGTTAAGACCTTGCCAGGTTAATAGCGCGTAGTCATTTCCAAAAAAAAAGGTTTGAGGCGTCAAAGTGGTAGACCCTTTAAGGCAGAGCGAGAGTTGCCTTCCCCGACTATAGTGGGAGGCGCATCTGCAAAAAACTGCTTGGCCGTATTGGTAGACAACAGAAATAAATAATTTTACAAAAATTCAAAAAGTACAATAGATGTACATTCTTATTATGTACTAGCTGTGCCCGCGATTTCGTCCGCGTGGAAATTTATGTAAAAAAGCGATGATTAATAAAGTCATGTGGAATGTATTAAGTACATTTACTTATCTACATTTCTCTCGTACTTACGCCGCGTCGTCATTACAATTACAATAACTTTTGATAGAGTGAACCGATTTTAATGACTGAAAAACTAACTTATTTTCGAAGATATGCTTTACGATTGCCTTGCTGTAGTTTTACTGTGGTAAAGCCACGCTGAAACCATTATTGGTTTCAGTATGAATGGGTCGGCTCGTCCGGAATAGTACCATCCTCTCGCAGAAAACCGACGTGAAGTAACAGTGCTTGCTTTGTTGCGTTTCGTTCGGTCAGTGAGAGCGCCGGAGACCCATTTCCTCTCCCTTCCCCACCATCGTTCTCCACTCATCTCCCTCTCCACCTTAACCCTCATTTCCCCAAATCACAGGCTGGCAACGCACTTGCAACACCCCTGGTGCAATTTCGTTCGCGTGGAATGGTTATTTTGGGCTAACTAATACGCAGCGAAAGCTCTCAAAAGGAAAAACCCCGATTTTGAAACATTGTTCATTGGTGATCTGCTCTGTTGGTTTTTTTTATTCTCGAACTGACTACGCTATTAGCGTTAATTTTTTGGCCTTTACAGCTTCACCGGACTACTAAGTCACTGTTGGTCTTAGTCTGATGATATATATGATATAACCTTTCTCGATAAATGAGCTCTAAATGGGACCAGTAGTTCCTGAGATTACCCTCTACAACGTCACAAACTCACAAACTTTACCTCTTTATGATATTAGTATAGACATATATACATATATACATATATATATATATATATATATATATATATATATATATATATAT